>CAIGRO010294960.1:0-14746 GCA_903798355.1 Fraxinus baroniana
AATAAAAAATGGGAAAATTGTTGACATATGGTTGATTTTATCTTTAATGTTTTGATCATAACAAACCAGATTAATATTGTTTCTAACAATTGATTTTGAGTGAAGATAGTTTAATATTAAAATCAATCAAACATTGTCAAAATCAACACATTATAAATGGAGCTCATGAAGGAGATCAAGATCGAAGTCAAGCATTAAAGTCAAACGTCAAGAAAGATCAATATCAAGAGTTTAAAAGCCAAATATGAAAGAAACTTCGAAACAAGATAAAAAATTAGGCTTTCGAGAACATATGTAAAAGTTTAACACTTTGATCTTTAGTAATAAATAACAATAGCTCAAAAATCATTTTGTTCACGAAGTGTTATTTTCATATCACTTGCATAAAATATTTTTTTATCAAAAGTAAGAATGATTCTTCAAAGTGAGAGTTGAACTTAGATCACATCTCCAACAAAAAAAAAGTCAACGATCAATGGTCAACTGGACAGTCCGAACAAGGCATCCGATTTGACAGAAATCTTTTTGCCCATCCAAACGTCCGGGTGGACGTCCGATTCATCCGCAATGGTCAGGTTTTTGACCGTTTTCTAACCGCAACGGCTAGTTGATCATCGATACTGTTCCAGACGTCCGGATGTGTCGTTCAGTTCAATAAAATATTTGACAGTTTGACTGCTATAAATACCAACTCACTTGCCATTCATTTCAACACTTAAGAACATTCAAGTTAGATACTTTTGAACAAAATTATATAGATTTCTCATCTCATATATTATTATCAAATCATTTAACTTTGAAAAACTTTTGATCAAATTAACTTTTGAAAATCTACTCATCAAAGTTTTTCATTTAAAAATATTTTTTGAGTTTACATTTTTACATTCATTTAAATTTATTTTTTCATNGTTTTTCATTTATCTTTGTGCTTAATTTATCTATATCAATTTTAAAAAAGATATATTTTTGAAGAAAATATTTGCACTTACATTGAATAAACTTTTTATTTTTCTTCATATTGAAATTTTGATTAAATCAAACTTGTAAACATTATATTCATCAAACTTTCTAATTTCTCTCTGAGTACTTAATTTATCACAAATTATTCATCGAAAGAGAGATATATTTTTGAAGAAATTTTTTTTCACTTATATTGCATAAATTTTCTTCTTCTTCATATTGAAACGTTGATTGATTGAACTAAACTTGTAAAATCATCATATTCATCAACGTTTCTCATCTAACGCTTGAGCTATCATTTATTAGCATTTTAGCTATCATTTATTACTATTCATTGAAGTGTTAGCATTTCTTAGTACTTAATTTGTTTGTATTATTTATCAAGAGAGGAATTTCATTATAGAATCACTTTAATAAAGTGTGGGTCATGTTGAAGTCCCTTAAAGATCAACATTGTATAAGGATCAGTGCTCCTTATTGTAAGTCATCGTGTGGATCATATTGAAATTCCGTAAACCTCAACATTGTATGATGATCAGCGCTCATTGTTTGTAAATCACTTGAAGCGTTGTAAATGGTTGGATTGCATCATAAGTCAATCAACATAGTGAAAAAGTCATGCTCATGTCAGATAGCTTGTTAGCGGAGGACGTAGATTATTGCTTTGGATCGAACCTCCACAATTATATCGTTTGCATCATCTCTTCCTTTTACTTATCGTTTTTATGTTTGTGCTTATAATTTGAATTAATCTATTTAGTCTTTACTTAATATTATATTAAAATTTGAAATTTCATCTTAAAGCTTAACTTTATTTAAAAGAGTAGCTCACCTTCTACATTGTGTATTTATTTCATCGTTTTTTGACATTAGAAGATTTACACTTAACAAAAAGTAGTTACTTCATTATGAAAAATAAACTCTTTTTAGTACCGAGTTTTTGATTCAATTCTAAATAGGGCTTTCATTCTTAGTAGAAAAACTTTATGAGAAAATCACACTGGCCAATTTCTTTTAAAGTTTTTATAATTAGATAAAGTACTTTAAAAAATTTTGATTTAAAAGCAGTTTCTTAGCCTGCTTTTAATTATTTAAGTAAAAGGCCCTTAAAAATATTCTTGTCTTAAAAATAAAATACAAAATCTTTAATATTGTAACGAGTAATGACTGTTGACTGTGAGGGTTAGTAATTTTGATACACTTCATTTTGGTTTATATTCCACTACATGGTACATAATTTTGCCATGAATTTGACCAACACTTAAAACAATGAATGGTTTTGATTTTGACACTTGTTGAAATGTGATCTAACATGTAAACAAATAATATACAAGTTTATTAATTCGAACGTTAAAAGCTTTGATAACAAAAATCGATGAGGTCAAAAAAACACACACACACACAAAGGGGTGGTAGGTTTAGAGCTAGCTAGGGTGACCTTCGACACATGAATAAAGAATTGTGGGACCCTGAATCTAGCAAAGCATGTTTACATAGGGGTTAGATGACCTAGGCTGTTCTTTGTCTGGCCCATTTGGCACGTCTGTTTCAGTGTCAGAAAAAATGTGTACTTGTTTGAAAATGTTTCTGTTTTTGCGAAGTAATTGGCATTCAATATTCTCATTGAAATAAGACAAAAAGTGTTTTGATTAGACATTACCATGCCCAAATCTGCGCAGTTTGACTCGTACTTGATTTTCATTTTCTTTGGAGAAAAATCTCAACAGTTAATTTTTCATTTCCATTTGTTTTTTCGATTCTAGGGTTTCAATTTTCATTGATTTGGATTGTTGCCCACAAAAATAAAACGTCCAATTCCAAGAAGTCTCCATTTGAAATAATAATTTTTCAAAAATAATTAAGGGTTCATTTGATTGCAATAATGAAATTGGGTGGAAAGAAAATGAATTCTAGGAAATTGAATTGCCCAAAACTTATTTTACTGTGAATTGTTAATTAATTATGTTTAATTGATATAATTTTCCACCTGAAAATATTGAAATTTTGAATCTTTTGATGTTTGTTTGATTTTATTTTTCATGAAAATTGTCCATTGAACGGATAAAATTTGTTACAATTGGGATAGAATTTGTTTCCATAGCAAAAATAAATATATAAATAAAGGATGCTAGAAAAGTTTTTCCCACCAAACCCATGAGAAAATATTTTCCTCAAAATATTCTTGAATCAAACGTTGCCTAATATAAAGTCAATTTCTATTTGGTTCAATTTTGGTTAAGCTTATGACATTTCTCTATGATCCATCTTGCTCATAGACTATCATATTACCGATGTGTTTTTAGGTTTTCAAAACAAGATAGAGGATGTTAAGATTCTCTATCATGATATTAATGAAAATAAATGAATACAACAAATGTGGCATATACGTACTACCTCTTAGTAAGATATGAAAATAAAGATGGCCTAAAGGCCTCTAAATGTAGAAAGCTCGAATCTATCAATCTATACTAGGGCACGAAGTCATCGGTACAAATCAAGAGGATTATACCCGTGATAGAAACGTCATTTTCCATCCATTTGTAGCTAGGTAGTCAACTACCCGATTTCCCAAATATTGCCACGATTGA
Organism: Fraxinus baroniana; assembly: GCA_903798355.1. NCBI lineage: Eukaryota > Viridiplantae > Streptophyta > Magnoliopsida > Lamiales > Oleaceae > Fraxinus > Fraxinus baroniana. Next base: position 3,549 of record CAIGRO010294960.1, read on the forward strand.
AGGAGACTAGTATGGTGCATTGAACTACAACAGAAAGATCCACCTCTATCCATAAAATTGAGAGATCGAGTTGAAGAGCTGGAAGGATTTCGCAAAGAATAGCCCGTAGCTCAGCCTCAAGTATAGAAAGAATCATAGTATGAGAGGAATGCACGAATACTTCGTCAAGGATGATCTCAGATAATATCCCCTTCGATAGCAAAAGCATCCATGATGCACAAGTCGGCATAGATCTTATATGATCCCACCTGTAGAGCGTTCTAGATCCCAAAATAGGATGAGTAGAAAGGTGTTGGTGAGAGAAATAATAGATAAAGGAATGATATCCAATTATCCTTTCCCATGCACCAACCAAATAAATGATTTGTGTGGTCCAATTTACTTGCATATGATCCTCCAAGGCTCCATATTTATACCATGATGCTATGCTTCATTCTTGCTAATCCATAAAGATCAAATGATGAGTAAAAGAATGATAGTTCGTTGCCCCCCCAACTAGTTATCTTGAGAAACACCAGCTCTAAAAGTCTGTCGCTAAATCACAACATATATAGGAAGTAGGTCATGCCACATGATAAGTGTATTTTATACACATATCTAGACCATCAAATTAGAGTATTTGTTAGTGATTTAGATTAGTTATAACTTAATTATGTGTTGATTATGTATGTTATGTTAAACTTAAAGTAAATTGGTGGAATTGGAAGAAATGAACGAAAATGGGGGTAAAAACGAAAGAAATTCAAAGTTTGGGGGACCAAAGTGTAGCATTTAGTGGTTTATTCAAACCTTAAAATAATGACTGAAGATCACATATAATCAATTGGATGTAACTGGAGGTTAAATGAATGAAATATAGTTGAAATATTTTCACAAATCAATTCCCAACCGAAGAAGTTGTGCTCCAAATTTTTAGCTTCAACTTGAGACCCATCTTTCGAATAGAAAACATTCGAATTGGGAAAATTATATCTCTAGAAGAATTGTGTCCATTTGAGTTATTATTCCAACTTATTTTGAATTACCTTGATCAGATATAGGGAGAGAAAGTCACGATAAAAATACTGAAAGCTGCTCAAGGACAAATCAGCGCGCGATCGATAGTTATGCAAGTGCACACGCATGGACTATTTTCATAGATGAATCAACATTTTCATTTTGCGATTCAAACTCTTTTGGAGCCCAAATTGAATGCGATTTTAACATATTTTCTGGCTCTTATGAATACAAAACAAGGGCTACAGCCTAATACACCATATTCTACCACACTATATACCATATTTTGAGCGCAAAGAACAAGTCTAGCAAGAAATTCAAGGGCAATTATACAAAAGATAGAAGATTCAATGTCCGGGTTGAAGTTCATTGTTTTCAATTTCGGGTGAAGTTATTCCAAACCTTTTTGCATATCAACATAAAATAAGTATTTCAACGTCGAATATGTGTGAATTCATAGATGGTTATTGAGTTTTATCTTTTTAATTGATTGATCACCAGTTGTCTTGAATGTAAATCTCATTGATTCAAGAGAAATAATAGAATAGAGAGCACTTTTAACAATCATTGTAAAGTCCGATAGGAGATATAAATATACCGTTATACTTTGCATGATTTCTATAGATGCTCTAGTTTTTTTAATGCGTGTTTTCATGTTCTCGTCTTTCTTAAAGATATAGGAAGGTTATATGAATGGGTATATTTAATTGACATTGAGAGATGCTTTTAATTAACTTAGCAACATTGATCAACATGAATAAGTACATATTGTCATGATATTTAATTGTATTAAAAATTGATTAATAAGGAGGAATCGAAGTTTTAGCATTCATCTCACATGAACAAAAACCTTCATAATAAGTTTAGTTAATATAATTAGATCGTTTAGTATAAATACTCAAACCAATTTGGCTATTAATTAAGGTTGAAATTAATTGACACTAGGGCTTAGACACTCTATTCATTATTTTATTATTTGTTCACGATCCTTTTCATTTGCAAGAAATCAAACGATCATCATAATTGTCCACAAAAAGATGGAGATCTTTAAAGGAAATATAGAACTCCGAATCGTGCAATAAAAAATCCGGGACATACCACCTGAGCGAACAAGCTGCCATGCATATTTAATACAAAATGTACCATTCAATGTATTTGAAAAATATTCTCATGGACAATACCCTAGCACTGCTAATAAAAGGAGGAAGCAAAGCCATGTGACCTCGCCACACTATCACCATCAATGCTAAAAACCACTAATTGCACCTCATCTAAAGTAGGAAGTCATTTGAGAGCCAAATTATTTGTCTCAATCACTAATCTAAGTATAATGCAAAGTCAAATATGATAACAGGTTGTAGAGGGATAGATAAAAGATCCTTGTAAAAAATGATAGCTGAGTTCTGATGGTGTCAGTATCTGATAATAGATTTTTCGAATGCATGATGATGAAACGAATGTAAGATCATATCCTACTACCTGAACTGACCTTTTGTTCTAGTACTCCTCACAATCCCACTATAAATCGACCTTCTGTTTCCATTACCCGTCCTCAATAGCTAAGGTCCAATTCAACATAGCCCTTACTTGATGGAGTAGATCATGATGTACATGTGTTGCCTCTACACTCCCTTAGCATCATCAACTTTACTATCTACATCACTAACCTACCAAAAGATGTCACCAAACACATGTCGATTCCACCAACGCAACCTCTGTTTAAGCTGGAAGAATCTCTCCAATAGAGCAACTTTCCTTGTAAAGTGGGTAAGGAAGGACTACTTATGAGATACAAAAGTCAAAAATGCATAATAATTTATCCAAATATTAATGAATTGAAAGGACAGAGGCCTAGAGACATCAACTGAAGACCATTGATTCGAAGCAAAGGGGAGTGATCAGAAGAAGTTTGATTCAGGTGCCTCATCAAAGTTCCACCCCCATCGGCCTCGATATGCTGAATACGCCAGTGGTCTTCGTTTGTCCAACTGATAAGTGGTTTGGCCGGAATACACGTTTATAGGTCCGGTTGAAATTTTTTCAAAACTAGATAGATTCTTCATCCGATTTCCTGGTCGATCTTTGCTTTATTTTTTTACCCAAAAAACGCCGATTTCACACCTACACAAGCTCTGATACCATTTGTTGTAGAAACCCTTTGGATTTTGTGATTTTTTTGGCTCAATTTACCAATTCCAATCTTATCAAACACCTCAAATTAACGACCAAATACCACTTCTATTCACCCACACTTTGGTTATTACAATTACACTCACAAAGTACACAAATGAACGGTGTTATTGTAGCCACAAAGGCAACCACGATGACAAAGAACAAAATGAGAAGACGGTGATAAAGTACAAAGCAAGGCAGCCATTTTTCTCAAAGCGAAAGCCACAGTAGAATAACACGTGAATGATCAAGAAGAGAAGGCAACACACACACACACACACACAGATGGGCCAAGTCTGAACCAAGTAGGGTAATATATGGGCCAACTCTCATAAGCCTTCCAAGAAGTGAATGGGATGGACCATGAGCATCTCTAATTAAATTATGTTGCTTCCAATGACTCTAAAGAGCTTTTAGGTTGGGTCATTTCATTGAGGTTTTAATATTTAATTTAATCATCAATGTCAACTAAAAATATCAACTAGTAATATTGTCCGAAATTTATTGGGTATCAAAAATCCAACAAGGTAAGTGTATTAATTCTATATCCAATTGTTTAAAGACGACTTCTGGTCAAAGTGAGAACAAGGTCCCAATATTTTTAAATATTTCTTTTATCAAATAGGTTTCTATTGAAAACACGTGCAAGTGGCTCCGCAGAAGTGATAAGTCCGTATCAAAACCTGTATAAATAACGCCTGAAAAGTTAACAAAAAATTGTTAATCCTACAACCTCCGCTGTTCATTTTCTTTTGCATGCGCATGTTGTTTTCAGTTGATCCATATTTATGTCAACATCTTCTTCTTCTTCTTCATCTACTTCTTCGGCAGAAGAAGTCCAAGGAGGAGATGGTGCTGGCGGGGGCGGGTTTGAAGGGCCGTCGTCGTCTCGTAGGCGGATGAGCTCAAGCAATGGTGTTTGGCCTGAACCATTTGTCGAAGCACTTGCATTCCAAGTAGCCATTGATGCCTCTCGTACCATTGGCCGCCTTGCTGCTGCTCAAGCTCTCTTCAACATTTTTCAGGTGCCGTCCCATTAGCATATGATATGAATGATTCTCCCAATTATTTTAGTCTACATATTTCACCTACCGTCTAATGATTCGAAGACTGTAAATGGTCATATGATATTGGTACTAGACATGACGAGACACTATAATAAATAATAAACTGTTCAATCATCCCCACCAAAGATGCCTTGAATTAATGGTGTGTTTGCTGAACTGTCTTTGGACTTGGAAGATTGTATTTGAGAAAGGAGATCCCATTTTCAAGTCTTTTTCCAAGCAAAATATGAAAACATATAATACTGTGTTTGTTTTTTAGCTCGCAGAGGCCAAAGCTTAGAAAATCCCATCTCTGCCATCATAAAAATTGTCCATTTATGGATTGGCTTTGTCTTGAATAGAGTCTTCCAATCTTAACATAAAAAAGGTTCTTTTGATTCTTGTAGTTCCTTTCTTATCCTTTTTGAGCTCTATAAATCCATTACCTTTTGACTTTCCAAATTTTCCTTTCTCTATTGGGATGCTTCTGCTGTCAATTTCTACTACCTTTTTGTGTTTCTTTTTCCAATTTTTTTGCTTCGAACTTATTACATAGCCACAATCAAAAAATATCCAAGAAAAAATGACTTCTTGACTTTTTATCTTTTATCTTTTGAGATGATGACCCTTTTACCCACGTATGAAGATTTCATTTGACAGAGAGAGTGCCATAGGCATAGTTGTCAAGATTTGTACTTATGCAAGAAATCTGTACGTGTATTCATAACCTAAATGGTAACGTTTAAGAGACAAGTAAATTGTCAGTTCTTTTATGATGAGTTGTTGAAGACAGATTATAAGAGAAGTCGAATAAACTACTTTTATTAGTAGACTGATGACACTCTGACCTCTCTTGATTCTCTCTCTACACGAGAAATTTATACATCTACATATTACTAGCTCTCGTCTTGAGAAAGATAACTGAGCTGTCTGTTTAATATTTCCTTCATGCTAATAGCAGAAAGCGTGCCTGACTAGCATCGCAAGGTTCCTTGAGTAGAGCCTCCACAGTTTAGAAAAATGATGCGCATGGCATAGCTTTTTGATAAAGTTTAGATTTGGCATGCCTGCATCATCATGGATTTGTAGCCACAGATAATTTAGGGCTTCCCAAGGTGGGACTTGGAGAATTCTGATTAGTATATTCCTAAGAGGAGGGTAAAATCTCTGACGATTAGTTTATATCGATTTGGTAAGAACGAAGGAGAGATAATACGTAGAAAGTTACGCATGACTTTTAATTAATATTCTACATTGGCATCTGTACTCTGGATAACACTTTTTGTTATAGATAATCCAGTGGGTTTTTACATTACCGGTCTTTTACTTGCCTAAAATACATTTTTATACGATCATATGGCGATTCAAATGTTAACATGTACGTTCACGGCTGGGGACAAACTTTGGAGATATGAATGCATTGTTGGAACTGTGAAATAAAAAATAAAACCTTCGACGTAATTATTGATATAATGTACATGACATTCTATAACTTGATTGCTGATGCTGCCACATCGGATTATGTCGCTGCATCTGTTACAATTCTTCTGACAAAGTGGTAAGATCCAAAATCTCAAGGTTGGAGGTGTGACAACATAGACGAGGAGAGGAAGTGTAATGAAAAGATAGAAAAGGAAGAAAAATGCCAGAGATGAATAATCTTTTATTCATCAAAACAAGTTTGACATCTTTGTTGTTAATTGGCACGTCTCAAAGCTTAACCTTATTTTGTAGCACTTTATAAAGATTTAGTTCAGCTGCGAATTAGTTGAGACATATCACTAGCAGCAAAATAAAGCATTCAATAAAAACTAAGGGTTTTGCAAATGTGATGATATGATAACCACGTAAATATATCTTGTAACTCATTGCTTAGATTTAAGTTGCCAATGATTTACACCACAGATTGTAGATGCTTCAATTGCGTAATTGCTATTCAACATTATTGAAGTTTAGGAACTCACTTGATAAAGGACCATACTCAGGTATGTTCTACATGGCGAGCCATATCACGATCCGACCTCTTGTGGCAGAACGTCACACGACATATCTGGAATATCAGGCATCGCCTTCATAACACTTGGCGGGAGGAATACATATTCCGCCACCGCACAGCAACCAACTTCCGCATGCGCAGATATGAATACAGCACTCTTCATTTTGTCCCTACAGATAGCAACAACAGTGACAGCCTCTCTTGCCGTCGCCTGGCGCTCTCTGATCACCACCTAGCAGCCGGCTTCTTTGATGGTTCTGTTCAACTATTCCATCTTCCCACTAGGCTCCACCTCTCTATCTTCTATCCTGAGCCTCGTGATCGCCTTGGTCACTTTCCCACTGCTATATCCGGAATTATATTATCCGATACTCAGCTCGTGTTTGCCACACTAGATGGTGATATTCACATTGCTGTCATTAATGGTGTCACTCCACTACGCCGAGCCCTTGTTGGAGATGTGGTTAATGACGGTGTTTTAGTCGACTTCACAGGCTGTAACCAGTGGTGGGTTGGCCTCTATGCAGGTGCTGGCAATTCAACATTGATTTTTGGCTGTTTAAGTTACTTATCTTACAAAAAGTGATCTTAAAGTTACATTATTAATTAACTATTGTGTGCTTTAATTTTAACATCTTTTTTGCACCATCGAATACTTTCACAGGTGCTCCAGGCCGCGCGTTTCATGTGTGGAACGGTGAAACCGAAGTGCTAGTTTATGTTGGTGGTGTACTAACAGATCCAGAAGCAGTAATGGGGTGGCATTTACTGAATGAATTAACCGAACTTATCGGCCGAGTTCGAGTGACTAGCCATGGAACCGCAGTGGCGTGCACAAGCCTTAGGACTATTGTTCTTGATTTGACAAACCAAGGAATAGTATTGCAAGAAGAAGAAATTCCAAGGGGAATCACTATCAGTTGCTTTGATACCAACGATGAATCAATGGTAATAGTCTCGCGGACCACTGCTAGAGTCCGCCGGATGGATACTTTGGAGGAGGTTTGTAGGTTCACAGTTACAGGAGCCTCTCAGAGAGGCATTTTGGGATGTGTAAATGGTGGATATGGACTAATGTGTGCAGGGGGAGTGATTAGGGTTTGGGAAATAGAGCATGGAGCATATTTATACAATTTTAGAGAGAGGTTAGGCATATGCAATGCCCTTATTGCTGATGAAAGGCATGTAGCTGCTTGTTCTGCAGATGCCACCATTCATTTGTGGGATTTTGGGGCTCAATAGAAGCAACAACTTAAAATGGTTATTTTATTTCATCTCCAGTCAATTGCTATAGTTTAGGAGAGTCCTCCATTTATTGGACCACAAGTATTCTGGGCCAGAGGCGAAGAGGGATTAGCGAACAGACTTTAATATGATTCTCTAGTTGATTGATTTGATTTGGATAGGCAATTTGGACATACTACTTTTTGGCTTTAGAGTTAGTTTGATCTTTTAAAAGACCAACTCATTTTTATTTTTTATTTATTTTTTTGTTTTTCCTCTTATAACTAGAGCCTATCTTCCACTTTTTTGCCTTATGTATTTTGTAGTTTGATGATTTTTCTCTTGTAGCTTCTGTTCCATTTTATGCAATCTAATGAAAGCAAAAGTTAGTATTCATTTGGTTAATGCCAATTTGTATCTACTAAATGAAGCAACTCCCTTGATGACCCAGGAATCCAAGTGATTGCCCAATATAAAGAAAAAAATTAAATTTCTCAACAGAGCCAGGGGGCGCAGGTGGCTCGCCTTGTGCTGGCTCTGCCCCAGTGGCAGAGGGAGAGGGGGGTTGGGTAGGCTGTAGCCCAGCCCCCGAAACAACATGGCAAAAAACTAAACGGGCAATTTGTGAAAATATCTTTAAAATTAAGGATTTTTTGAAAAATCATATAAAACATATTTTGGAAGTAAAAAAATTGTGTAAAATTAATTGTCACTTTTTTTAATAGAAAAAGTGACACAATAATAATAAGTGACATTGAAAAAGTAACTTAATGTCACTTTTTGAAGTTAAGTCATTTTTTATTAATAATAACATATAACGTCACTTTTATTTAAAAAACAGGATGTTTGTCACTCAAAAAAGTGACAGAAGTTTCAAAGAATTGACAAAAAAGTAACAACTATTAAAAAAGTGATAAAAATTTAATAAAAAGTGACAAATTCAAAAAAATAATGAATACTAAAAGTTGGCAATTTTTATGTTGGTGTAACACAATTGAGTTATTATTTGACATAATGTCATTTTTTTTTTATAAAAATAGAAAAAAGTTAAGTATCATTTTTTTATTAAAAATTGACATACTTTATTAAAAAGTGATGTTTCTCATTCAAAAAAGTGACAAAAATATCAGGAAAACAATAGAAAAAAATAGTGATAAACATTAAAAAAAGTGAGAAAGATTCAAAAAAGTGACAAAACACCAATTATAATATTAGAATCAATTCAATAAAATAACAAAAAATTGACATGACCACCGTCCCTCCTCTTTCTCCGTTCACTGCTGAACATCTTTAAGTCGATTCACTAACAAAAAAACCAGTCAAACATCTCATCAACCGACTCAACTAACCCATTAATCATATAAAAAAAACTTTCGGAAGTAAAAAAAAAAACTCTATAAAGTTAAATTTCACTTTTATTAAAGAGTGATGTTTGTCACTCAAAAAAGTGATAGAAATTAAGCCCCTGTTTAGGCCATATTATTTTTTCATTTTCATTCTTTTACTCATTTTCAACCACACATTTTTTCATAAAATAATATTTTCCATCACATCAATAATTTTTTCTTCTTTTTCAACCACATATTCTCCATCACATCAACCAAAAAAATGCATTCTTGTAAAAATAATGTGCACTAAACGGGGGCTAAAAAATAATAATTGTTGACCCCAAAAAATAAACTCAATAGATACTGGGTCCACTTTTGCCACGTCAAATACGGATCCGACGCGTTTATACCAGAATGGAATCGGTAGTTTGGATGGAATGGACGCGGGAGATACTTTTCGGTAAGAGACAAAGATGGTCGGACCTCAACGGTATGATTACAACGGTATTCGTGCTATCAATGAACACCCGATTGATTTTCCATATTAGACCTCTCTTTTGTAATGGAATATGAGGAAGGATAGATATGATGTAGAATGATAACACGTTTGTATTGGAATCTTGATCTATTTGCTATTGTGTTTGTTGAAAGTATGTAAAGAAACGAGTGTGTAAAATCTTATAAAAAGTTTCACAAGATGAATATATTTCGTGTTCCCTTAGCCGATACATATGTCAACCCCTTTTCTATACAAAGAGAAGCTATTTATACTAGTCTAGCCGACGTGAAAGCTGTTGGATCAAATCCACACGGCAACATCTCTGAACTCGAAGCCTCTTGTCAATGTCTATTCCATACAATTAATGTTCGGCAGATGGTTTTCCGTCCTAGTGGTAGGCTGGCATACTGACTCTCTTTATTATATGTCTCATCAATCACTTTTAAAAGATCTCTAGATCCATAATGATGGGCAGCATTGAAACTTGCTGGATCAGGGTCTGTCTGCCTTTGTTGAAGATCTCTTGATGGTAGAGGGCTTCAGATATCTTTGTTGAGCCTCTGCGCGGGGATTTGGGGACTTCTGTGCTTCGGACATAAGGAGCCTCTGTGTTTACATGGAAGGGCTTCAAGTAGGCCTCTGTTATTAGGGTTGAAGGGACATCGGACAAACAGTGCTTCGGCTCTTGAAGGAGCCTTGGATAGCCATAGCTTTTGTTGACTTTGACCTTGTAACCTTCTCTAAAGACCTTCCAACTGGCTCTCTGTCAACTCAACTACTGGGTGTGCGTGGCTGCTCACGTGGATATGTTGCTTATGTGGAGTGCTGATTTGGAGCCTTTAATTTTAGGGGGTAATAATAGTCCCCCAAGTCTATGCATGATTATTTATGTAATGCATGGACTTTCGAGTGCCAGGTGATCTTTTGAGGGGAAGAGGTCCTAACCTTCCGAGGTGGTCCACTTGTTGAAAGCCCCTATGCGTTTCTGATGCCTGTAGGTCTGATCCATTTGTCTATGAGGTTCTACTCTCAATGTCTGGGGTAAGTAACGTAACCAAAGTTCATAATCGGAATTGGGAGCATTTGCTGCTGACAAAACAGCCTCGGATTGATATTTACGAGGAGTTCATTATTTTTTGAACAATCTTTGAGAAATAAGAGGAATCCTTAAAGATGGTGCCTCAATGATTTGATGTTATTGGCCGTTTCCAAGGAAAGGCAATCATGATGGTGCAATTCACAATACACGCAACATCCGTCGTATTTAATGTGCAATCATGGCTGTCTCTTCTACTTCCCATTTATATTCTAGATGCGAGAGGGCGCGTGTGTCTAACGCCTTAATCTGGACCCTTGAATCCAAAGCGTCTGGGACAATGGGTGGCTCTGATCTTAGTTTCTAGACTTACGACTAGATGGTTTAGATCTCAATCCAATGACTGGGGTTGAATTTTCATGCCTATAAAAGGAGATCGCCTTTAAGATAAATCCTTTTTCTTCTACCTTCACGCAGATACGCTTGTAAGCTTCATCTTCTCCATAGTCTCTTCAATTTTACAAGCTTCCTTCGCGTTCTCAATTTTTTTTTCTTTTCTTTTTCTTCAGGATACATCTGTCAATGTTGTGAATTTGCAGCGTTTTCCACGAAGAGTTGTATTTTCATTTTGGGATCAATGACATCTTCTTCTTCTTCTTCTGAGGATAGTACAGGTGTTGATCGGTTAACTGGTGGGATGGGGATTGAGATTACCTATACTGTTGACCTTGTTAGGGCTGTTGAGGCTGGTAGGGGTGTAACTACGTCTGGGAAAGGGTCGAAAGTGAGGATGATGGAGTAGTGATTACACCTAAAGAATAACGCGGTGTTGTAGTGTAACTTTGGGGTGTCGTATCCACAGGGAAAGGGGAAAGTTGTCAAAGGTTTCAAAAGGTTGATC
>CAIGRO010294975.1:0-11006 GCA_903798355.1 Fraxinus baroniana
TTAAATTTCGAAGACCAGTTATAGCCGCTAAGGTCATCGAGGGTTGGAAGGAGGCAAGAGGCCCCCTCAAAGGATGCGAATGATCCAAAATTTTGATTAAGCACAATTTAGAAATTCCATACTTATATTTTTTATTTTACTTTAATTTGTCTTATAAATAGGAAGCTATTATTAAGGTTTTGGATTACCATTAATAGAGAAAGAGGGCCTAGAAAAGATAGGGTGTGCAATTTTCTCTTGTAATATTCTTTTTATCATAGTGAATTACTACATGTGAAAGAGATCATAGTTTCAAATTGAGGTGAATTTCTGTAAATCTTGTGTTTTCTTGTATATGTGAGGGTTTTCCTCAATTTGAACGTCCGTGATGGCCTGTTACTATGGTTTTCCTCCGCCCTAAATGAGGGTTTTTTTGAATAAAGAGTCGAACTTTTCTTTTAAAAATAATTTTGTGTGTGTGTGTGTTGCGATTTTATTGTTGTTGACAGTAGAAATAAGATTTCTAATTCTCAACAGTATAAAGAGACAACTACCTATATCACTATGAGTTTTAAAGAAGAATAAGGACACACATCCTCTTATACATAACTACCCAGAGGCCATGTCAGCAAGTTTAGACACCATATATAGAGGGGTGGACGCTATAGGTTCATCCATTACTCTTTAGCCACTTTTCATGGTAAGCATTCAAAAAGTTTTGAATTTATGTGGCATCGTGTGGCGAGACGTGATTGCAAACAAGGCAAAGCCTCTAAGCTCAAAAAGCTTGCTCGTACTACTTGAAATGTCAAGCATTTCACCCCCACTACTCACGTTTATATTCTGAACAAATTACAACATGGAATCCCTCCATAGAGATAAGGATGATCCATGTAGAAAGTAAGCCCATGTTTGAATTCCATTATTTAAAAAATCAGTTTTCCTCAAACTCATTTTCAATCATATATTCTCCAAATAAAATAATTTTACACGTAAATAAAAAAATTTCCCTACTTTTGACCACATATTCTAAAAAAAAAAAAAAATCATTCTTACTAAATCGATTTTCCTAAAAACTGGGGTTCAAATAAACCCTAAATAGGTTTTTTTTCAGTTAGAGAATAAGAACTAGGTTGAATCCAATAGTCTTTGTGATGGATGATGACCATATGAACCTATTAGATCAGCCAGTGATGAGAGAAGTTCAATGNTGAGGACCATATGAACCTATTAGATCAGCCAGTGATGAGAGAAGTTCAATGGTATCAGTGTAATTTGTTTCTGTAAGTATTAAAACCTAGTTAATCAACCAATTAGTCTCAATTATTCGATTATGACAGAATATGTCAATCGATCAGAACTTCCTACAGCAGTTTCATGGACGGTTCTGACCAAAACTTCTTCACTGATTTGTTCTCCATGAAATATAATGTACCGTGGAATTAAATAAAGGAGAACACAAATATAGCATGATAAACTAATCCATTATTCAATATACAAAAATAAAACAGTCTCGATTTAGTAATTTTGTAAAATTAACTAAAACAAATAAAAAACAACTCATTTGTTTTCCTATTCCTTTTGATTTAAGAATTGGAATCAAACTCTCGATCTTGACTTTACAACCATGATAAGTGTATTTTGTACACTTATGTAGATTGTCAAAACATGGATATTCGTTATTAATTTGATTAAATTGTGGCTAAATTTGTTGTTTATTTTATATTTTAGGTTCACATTGATGAATACAATGAAAATGGAGAAAATGATACAAGAAAAAGGAGCTAATCGATGTAAAAAGAGAAGATGAGGACTAAAATGCATCCTCGACTGAGGATGCCAAAATCCATAAGGCATGCGCCTTAAGCTAAACCGGGGAGAAAAATTTACTTTCCTTATTTTGTTTTGGTAATGTTTTAGGGCAATTTTTTTGAGGGATAATAAAATGAGAAATTCCGCGACTTTGGAGCTGTATTTTGAGCAAAAAATAGAGAAAACTTACATTGAAGAAGAAGGAATTCACCATTGGGGTCCGATTTAGAAAGCTTGAAGTGAAGATTTTCAGATTTTCTTCATATTTATATGATTTGGTTGATGGCTTCCTTTTATTTTCTTTGTAATTTTTATATTAATATTCTAGGCTAAGTTTAATTGTATTGGATGGATGATGAAACTTTTTGATTTCTAGTTTTTAATTCAAAACTTGTTATTTTTTGTTTAATTTTTGCATTGTGATTCTATCTACATGCTTATTCATATTGTTTAAATGTTTGCGCACCATTACGGTAATAAGTTACTTGTTCATAGTGTTGAAAAACTTACAATAGGTAGAACACTGTTTATAAAACACATGAAGAATAAATACTAGGAATAATATTTATGAATTGTGCGATCGTATGTGGTAATCCTAAATTTCAATGCATGTTTGTCATATGAATGCGGACTAGGAATATGATCATGTCGTGATCAACATAGGTTTATTATATCTTGGAAGATAATAGTAAATAAAGTGGAATTATTGATCGTCACAACTGCAAGGATTGAATTAATTATCACAAGTTGGAGAATTGAAATCAAGAGTCGATTAGTGGAGTCGAAAATCTAATACATTCAACATCTTTAATTTAAACAAATATTCATTGCTCGCATAGTTATAAAACGTAGTTAAATATAAACCAAACATATTTTGTCACAATCACGAATTTACATATATCGAATACACTAGAATTAAGCTTTACTCCCTGTGGGACAATACCTCTCTCATCACGATAATTACTTGTACAACAAACATGTACACTTGCGGGATTATTTCGTAACAAGTTTTTGGAGCCGCTGTCGTGGAGTAATGGTATAAATTTTTGTTGTTGATATTCTGCATTCATCTTTATTGTTATTCTTGTTGTTTTAGGCTGGTATTACATTGCATCATTCTCTTTTGTCTTGACTCTTTTTAGGCAGACTTAGTTTATGCAAGCTCCTGACGAGGTTGGTCTAGCTCAAATAGATCACGAAATTGAAAAAATATTCAGAAATCGCAGAAGAGGAGAATGTCAAGTGAGGAGATTGGGATCGTTCCCCTCTTCCTATAGTCAACAATATATATGGGTGGTAGTAGATTACGTAACCATGTAGGTTGAGGCTGTGGCGTTACCAACTAATGACGATCGTGTGGTAATTCAGTTTTTGAAAACAAACATTTTCACAAGATATGGTACCCCGAGGGCTATTATTAGTGACAGTGGGAAGCATTTCTACAATCGCTTACTGGCTTTGTTATTGGCTAAGTACGAAGTGAAACATCATATCGCGACTCCGTATCATCCGCAAACTAGTGCCCAAGTGGAGATCTCTAAGACGGAGTTGAAAAAGATTCTCGAGGCGACAATCAATGCATCACGTAAATATTGAGCTAGAAAATTAGATGATGCACTTTGGGCGTATAAAACAATATTTAAAACTCAGATTGGAATGTCTCCATATAGGCTAGAATTTGGAAAGGCTTGTCATCCATCGGTTGAGCTTGAGCATAAGGCATGTTAGGCAACACACTTGCTCAATTTTAATATGAAAGGCGGCGGGAGAAAGAGGGCTCTTCAACTTCATGAGCTCGATGAGTTTCATTTGGAATCATATGAAAATGTAAAGATTTATAAAGAGAAAAACTAAGAAATGGTATGATAAGCATATACGGGAAAAAGAGTTTGAGGTGGGTCAGCAAGTGTTGATGTTCAACTCATTCCTCAAGCTCTTTCCAGGAAAGCTAAAATCTAGGTGGTCGGGTCCTTTTACGGTAGTGGCTGTGTTTCCGCATGGTGCTGTGGAAGTGGTGTCTCAAGATCAACAAATGAAGTTCAAAGTGAATGGACAATGGTTGAAGGCTTATTGGGAAGGTGACTACTCCAGTGAGAAAACAACCGTACCGTTTCATACTGCAGACTGGCCTAAGTAACGAAGTCGAGTTATAGACTATAAACCAGCGCTTATTGGAGACAACTCAATTCTCTTCCTATTTATTTATTCAGTTTTAATG
Source organism: Fraxinus baroniana (assembly GCA_903798355.1). Lineage (NCBI taxonomy): Eukaryota > Viridiplantae > Streptophyta > Magnoliopsida > Lamiales > Oleaceae > Fraxinus > Fraxinus baroniana. The sequence goes on from CAIGRO010294975.1 coordinate 4,010, forward strand.
CATTAGATTATGATTTTTTTTTATTACTTAGGTAGATTAATGTTAAGTCAACATCATTCATCCATTGCACTAGTCACACGAGTCTTGCATGTGTTTACTTGAGTTTCAAACGGGAATTGCATGAGTTAGGGGGATGTTACCATTTTACTTAGGTGAAAAAAAAATTGAAATTGGGACACCCCCAATGAACTAGGCGCGCGCCTCAGGTGGGAACTGGTTCGCCTGGGCGAGCCAATTGGGTGAGGCGCGCGCTTCAGCCAGGGTGAGGGCTTTTAAACCCGCTCCACCCGATTTTCATCCCCATTTCTCCCTCTTCTTTTCTTCATTTTCCACACACACTTTCCCGTTTTCCCCATCTCCCATAACATTTTCCCATTGATTTTGGTTGGGTCTTCACTTTTATGTGTCCTCATTCATCAAGAGACTATCTTTTATCACTTCACTCCATACATTTTCAAGATTTCAAAGGTAAAATGGTTATTTCTCTACCTTGCTTCTATGTCAATTTTTCTTGCAATTCTTATCATTTATGCTATACAATGTGTGGTCATGGAGGTTGTGTTTAGGTAGTGCTAGTTTTCCTTTATACTTTTGTGGTGCTTGGGATTTCAATCTAATCACATATGCTTTTAGTTGTTCATTCTTAGATGTGTCCACGAAGTGTTTGATAAAATGCCCCTATAAAGTATTTAGCTATAATTGTGCACCATACTCATCCCTCACACTTTTGGTTATGAGATGATCATTCTCACATGCTTGCATTCCTATATGTTTCATCTTTTGTACACAATTGGGCAATGCATGCATTTGGGCATTCCATCTTTGCATTATGCATAATCGACTCCTTATTCCCTATGTCTGATGCATTTCACTGCTCTTCTATTGGTCACATTTATTTTACCTTTAGACTGATAGTTTCCTTCGCCTTGTAACAAGATGACGTCGAAACGATAATGCGTAGCCTCTACATCTAAAGGAAAAGAACCGGCTGGCACATCTGGCACTACGGCACGTACACATGTTGATGACGGTGAAATAAGGCATTTCCTTAGTGTTGATCGCAAGAGACTTTTTGAGAGAATACTCTAAAAGAGGAAAATATGGCTAGAGAGGCACGTTGTTCTAGATGATTTCGAGGGCCATGAGATCTCTACTCTTATTGGAAGAGCACGGTGGGCAGTGGTGATAGTAAAACCCCATCGGGTGTATCCAACTTTGGTTCAAAAATTTTATGCCAACTTTAACAGACAGACCAACAATCCAGAATCTGACCATGAGCGCTACACTTGGGTTCGGGATAAATGGGTGATGTTCATCCCCAAGGTAATTGATAAGTATTATGGTTTGACTAGGGACAACACCGTCCCCATACCTCTGAAACATGATATGGCCCTAGTAGTTCAAATGCTCTACGGCAAATAGGGCGAAGTAGGAGAAGAGTTTGAATACAACCGATTGGCTCGCTTGTTGATAGTACTAATGAAATTTATCTGCCACAATATTGAGCCCCACCTCATATATGTCTACTTTCAACTTTGCCAAAGAGATACTTCTCTTCCACCTAGCACGAGGTTTCAAGATCGATTTAGAAACATTCATCTACAATCAAATTGTTGAGTTTGGTTCGACACCGCAGACACGTCAGAAGATGATTTTTCCCAGCCTTATCAGTGAGGTATCTTTATCCTTGGGGGTAAGACTCTTTCCCGCGGAACAACTGGCTCCACCCAGTGTCGTAATCAATCTTACATCCGTTGAAAATTCATGGCAACATATCCTTGCAAGCATGCAGTACAATCAGCAGCAGCAACAGCTATCGGGAGGCATACCACCTCACAGTCTGACCGTATTGTCGACACCACTCTTGCGACAGTTACTTGCATGATCAACTGAAACCATCCAAGGCATCCTACGAATAGAGTAGATGCTGGGGTCCTTGGATTCGAGAGTTGGTCACGTGGAGACCTGCACCAATTCTATACTTGACCATATGATGCTGGTGTGGGAGGATGCGTCCATTGCGCGTAAGAGGGTCAATTTATTTTTCGATAGAATGGAAGTTATGCTAGTCGGATTGATGAGCTTAGTATCTGAGTTGATCATTCCTATGACATGATGCGAGGTAGGAAGTGACGACATCCAGAAGAGTTAAGGTATGGTGAACGACATCCAGAGCGAGATGGGCAAACAGTATGTTCTGTTATGAGAAAATCTTACACAGCTGCCTCCGCAACTCCCTCCATCTTCTCCAGGTCCTTCGGGTTTCGATAATTATATACCTTTTCCACCGCTGCCTTCGGATTGACTAGGGAAGTAACGATCTTCCCTCTCTGCCCTACTTTTTATTCTTTTCTTATTCTATTTTTTGTACATTGAGGAGAATGCACATGATAGGTTTGGGAGTGGTCGGATCTATTTATGATCATTTACTGTTGAGCATATTTTACTGCATTTGCGTGATTGTCATGTGTAAAAAAACTTTTATACATTTCAGTCTTAATGTGTGTTTGTGTGGGGTGAATAATCTTGCCGACAGTGATGTATATATTGAGATGTGTGTTAGACTTAAAATTGTAGAACTTGATATTTATTGCGCGCTATACTCATATTTCACATTTTGAGTTAATGAATTGGTTCATACTAGGAGAGAAGTTGAACATAGTTGATTCAATCCTGAAAGAAACTCATGATCATATACTTTCCTACACCATTTATAGAATAGTTTGGAGATGGTTAAACTAGTATAGGGAGACATTGAGATGAATAGGGATTCCATGTGTAAAATTAGTGTGTGGATCAACCTTCAAGATGTGATTAGGCGAAAATCCTAAGTGAGTGGTCCGTTTTCGAGAATAAGTGATTTAATGGACATTGCACTAATCTTGACAAATGAAAAGATAAAACAGTTTAATGGAAAAACTTCTCTTCGAAGCCTTTTTTACTCGGGTAATTAAGTATGTAAGGGTCTTTAAAATCTGGTGCCGTATGGTCACCTCACTTAGGAGTCATCGACTGAAAGCTCGCTACAGTAGTCACTTAGTCGCTTAATGGAGAGAAAAAAATCAAAAAATGTTAACTTGTACGTACTAGCCAAACTTATCTGAGCTAGAGAGGGCAAAGATTAAGAATCAGCTAAAACCTCAACTTAGGAGCACACCTTGGGAAAAGAGAGTGAAAACCATAAGTTTGGGTGTGTGTATATCTCGAGTGGAGTAAGGAAATATTATATTGTTGGGAATTGGAACCTGAATCAATTACGAGCTTGAATTGTGGCATAAGTACATACACACGCACACACACATCGAGTTTTGCATGAAATATGTGGAGATTGATTTAAACTATGTGATATTAAAGCTAATTTATGTATTAACACATCCCAATCCTGAGACATGGCAAGTTATATCTCCCTTTTGTTGAGTAAAGCCACATTTTTTGTTTGAAGACAAACAAATATTCAAGTTTGGGGGATCTGATAAATGTATTTCGTACACTTATTTAGATTGTCAAAACATGGATATTCATTATTATTTGGATTAGATTATGGCTAAATTTGTTGTTTATTTTATATTTTAGGTTCACATCAATGAATACAATGAAAATGGAGAAAATGGAACAAAAAAGGAAGGTCGTAAAAAGTTTAGAGGCCAAATTGCAATCAGCCCCAAAGAGGTTGTAAGGCGCATGCCATCGCCTGCAGGCGAGGCGCGTGCTTCACATCAAGTCAACCTCAATCGAGGTTGCCAAAATCCATAAGACGCGTGCCCTAGTTTACACTAAGCATGCGCCTCAAGCCAAACCTGGGAGAAAAATTTAGAGGCTGTTCTCTTTGTATTTCATTTTTGAGTTTTGAGTTCATTTTGTGTTTTTTGTTTTTAGTGTCTATTTTGAAATGACTGAAAATGAGTTCTTTTTGTCATTTTGAAAAATTATTTCTCAAAATATAAAAACGGAAACGCATTATTTTGAAATTTTGAGAATATTGTTTTATAATAATCTATTCAAGAAATCTGATCATTCAATAAATTTTAATAGTTTAATGTTAATATAGTATTAAATAACATATAATTTTTGAAGTTGATGAATCTTGAAATATTTTTTTTTCAGATATAAAAAACACAACCTAAATCAAATTTGATNGAGTTGTAAAAAAGGGGAGCACTGATCTCATGTTCACATTTTAATAAATATTTTGAAATCAATTTTATCGAGTTCATGTTAGTTCTCACAATTCTTGCCGAATACAATTTTAATCGTCTAAACACGATAGCTATCATCAGTGATAATAAATAACATTACTCATTAATTATAGATAAACCACTTACAAGTAAAAAGACAACATAAGCACACAGACTTCAGAAAATACAATGATGCGTCAAAATCAGTTTATTGCAACATATCTTTTCAAACCAGACTTCAAGTTTCAATATCTCACAAAGTACATTAACGATAAGTAAATCACAGTTACACTAGAAATGCCAAAGTCAAGGCCGTTCACACTTATTTAATAAAGAAACTTATATTCAATACTGGCGTTCATTACAACTTATCAAGACATTTCTAAGTAACAATGAAACTACTAAGAAACAAGAAGAACATAGTTAGAATCTAGAAAAATAATAAATGAATAAGACAATCGAGTCAAAATCTTTGCACATATTCTCTATTCCCTTTTCCTCTCCCTTAACTACACAACCCCAAAGGATCTTCCTCTTTCCTTTGTGTACACGCTAATTGACGAACAAACTCATTCAAAGTCTCCTTCATCCACCAATGTGCACATACTTCTTTCGCTTCGTTTACCGTCATCTGTGAAATGGAATTCGATACAACATCAAGACTCGTTTTGCATAACACAATAGCATAGAAAAGGATTGCATCGGAATATCTAGAGTAAAGATTGCATTTAGAACATACCCAAATATGTTGGTAGACGTCTTTCTCAGGCCAAACATCGAGTTCCTCGGTTACAAGCAAAAGAACCATGGATCCCTCATGAAACTTTTTCTTGGCTTCTGCTCTTAAAAATCCATTCCCCTAACTTTTCCTACAAAAAAGAATGCAATTGAACAATATTAGAGAACTTAACACGATTGAACAAAAAAAATGGTTCAAGCTATTTAAGGAACAAAAATACGAACCACAAGCAAGCCAATCATACCAGCTTCATCCAAGGTCTCTCTTGAAGCTGCCAATTGAATATCATCATCAATTTCCCAACCACCCTGATATTCCATTGCCAAAATTTGAAAGGTTGCATCAAAGTAAAGCATTGCCCAAAAAGGTAGAATATGCCAAGATTACCAATATACTATGAACATAAATAGAAAACACTTACCCTGAAAATCTCCATTAACACGATCTTCACATTTACACTACTATTCTGAACCATCTGGGAATGAATCTAGAGCATCTTGCTTGCCATTAACATAGAATTCTATTACTGCTAGCATTCTTGGAATGGGATTCAAGAAATGACTAGACTGAGGATATTTGCAAGTCTGAAGTCAGCCGAAGAAATCTATTTTTGTAGTAATGAGCACAAAATTGTTCCTGGATCCCAATACAAGTGTGAATGTGATGTGCTCGATACAGAGGCGTGAGATTAAGTTTTAAACCAGATTTTTCATCAATTTCTTCAACATTTAAGGTGTAAGTGAAATTTCCTACGCCCAAATAACTCTGTTCCTCTACTTTCCTTTGACGAGCAAGTGTCTCCTCATCTCTCTGACGAGTAGCTGCAGCATATCCTATTGCTGTGTGCCCAATATCTTTTGCAGCATTCCTTATGTGATCTAGCCATTTGTTAACTTCACTGCAAACCCTCTTCTCAATGTGCATTTTAATTAACGACATTCTCTTCTTTATCAGAATCTTCGGTGCCTTGACACAAATATTTTGCAAATATTTTTTCTCAATCAAATCTATAGCTTTTAAAGCAGGATAAAACCGACCTTCTAAAATGTGAGTATTATACTTTACGCACAAATCTAATACTTGAACTCAATTCTTTGACATTTGATGGCTTCAGTAACATTCTTCTTAACAAAATAAAATTCAAGAAGTTCTTCGAAATACCGACTTAATTGTAACCTAAAATTATCACTAGCAAGTTCACCTTTGAGCTCTTCCGCGTCAACCAAAACACCACGTAGCTCAACGACTTCAAGAATACAATCCTGTAATGAATTTGCAAAGATCCTCAATTTCAACTTCTTTCTTTCTTACTACATTTTTAAGCTGTTGTAAAAAAGATTCGGGCTATCATGTCTCGAAGGAAAGCCTGGCCATAGGTCCTAAATCCTCTCCCATTACTCACCATGTTCATAAGAATACTCTCCTCCCCGGTATCCCCCCATTTTTTTGTCACATTTCTCATCTTCATTTTCTCACTCCTTTTATATATCTACCACCAAAAATAAAAAAATAAAAAATTACCAAGTCAACACTCATAATATACACAAAATCAACATAATTATAAACCATATGATCACACAAGACTCTCCAATCGAAATGATTTGAAAAGAAGATGTGGTTAATTAAAAAAATCAGATTATGTCATCTCAGTAATAGCGAAAACAATATGGAAAAACAAATCAAAGAAAAGCCTATAGAACGAAAGAAAAGCTTAAATTAAAAATTCAGTTAATTGCCCCCTCAATTTACATAAATCACAGTAAAACAAATGAAACCCACTAATTGCAGCTCATTACTAAATTTGAAATCCTGAAATAAGAACTTCTCTAGAAGATGCATAAGCAGAATTAATTTTTAAGTAGTTCTATAGATGCAATGGGTACCTCGAGACTGGATTTGGAAGACGGCGAGGCGGATTAGAGGAGAGGAATCCATTGGGGAAGAAGAGGGCGAAATGCATCCGGATAAAACTTCGATCCCAATTGCGATCGCGGTGCGCAATCCTCGTATCGTTGATTGACTATTCCCACGGCCATTGTTCTTATACTTGATTTTCTCTCAATGAAAGTCAAAATAGCATCCA
>CAIGRO010294986.1:0-11120 GCA_903798355.1 Fraxinus baroniana
ATTTCAAACATAACAGAGAAGACAACAGTATCACATCTAGTATTAGAACTGTATTGAGCACTGCGTTGTGTCCACCATCATCATTAAATAAAAGAGAAAAAGGAGGCATTCAAACATGTTAGGCAGTTGACACCGAAAGACTGAGTTTAGCTATTTTTGGAGTGACAATGACTCTAAAAGAGCCAACATCCCAGACACTAGCAATCATTCCTTTGAATGACTCCAGCAAAGAAGTGTTAAATTTTCTTAATTCATTTTCAGTTCCAAAAGCTCTCCAGTATTAATCAACTATTCCAATCAATAAATTTTGTCTGAGGCTGAATCTCAGTCTGGATCTGATGGCCTTTCTCCAAATACTACAATTTAAACTTAAAAGGAGGGAGGGAGGGAGGGACAGAGAGAGAGGCACCCTTCATAATTTTTCTACTTTTTTTCTTGCCGAGCAAGGGTGGAGTGTGGGAGATAAGAGATAAAAGTCAACAAATATAACAGGATCAAACCTTTTACATGGGTTAACAAGAAATTATACAAGGAAAATGGATGGATGTACAGAGCAATGACTTCAAGGGGATTTAATAAGCAGTCTTAATTAATTCTTATTCAATGAATATCAATATAACATCAACAATTATTCTGTCTGGCTCTTTAAACTGAATGGACCACCACAAATTATCAGAACTGAATGGAACACTACAAATCTGCAGCTACGCTTTGTGCTCAAGAGTAATTACTTTTCAGGAAAACTTCTTTATTATACACCGTTGAACTTGAATTAATCTCTTGTTGATTAAGTCTCAAATTAGGGTGTGTTTGAGCCACACTATTTTGAAAGAATGTATTTTCGAATAGTAGATTAACGAAGAATGTGTGGTTGAAAAAAAAAAGAAAAAATTATTGATCTGATGGAAAATATTATTTTATTGAAGAATTTGTGGTTGAACATGAGTAGAAGAATGAAAATGAAAATTTTAATGTGGCTCAAACAGGGGCTTAACGTCCACTTCTCCTACAAAAAGTTTCTTTCTCAATCATTCTTTCCAACAGCCTTACGAAATAATACCAACTTATATAATTTACTAGTTCCAAGTTATTTAAAAAAAAAATACACACACACACACAACACCACACCACATATCATTCTATGTCATAATAAGGAATAAAATTAGATAAATATGCAAAATCACAGGTTTAGGACGCCTACCTAATTGCTATTCCTATCCATGCCATGGCACATAATTTGACATAGAGGGTGCATATGTTTCTTATGCAGTTGTCATTATTTAACCACCAAGAATTAAAAGAAACGCCAATTAACCTAGACTAGGAACTAAATGCATCTCCATATAATTCAACGTGATGCTGTGTGTGTACAACACCCTCATTCTCTCACCCTATCTATTTATATATGTGTATGCTCTGGCATGAGCACATGTGCGAGCATATGGATGTTTTTTAATATCTAAGCATATGTATTCAAAGTGTTCTGTATCCTTCCTAAATTATTATAGAACTAACATTCAGCCATCTTTGTGGTTTCGAGGACTGAAGCAACTACTAGAAAGATCGTTGGATCACAATAATAAATGATCTTAACCTAACGAGCATGCTTATGAGCTCGTATTTTCACTCAAATCTATCATATTGCACCTCGGTGGTGGTTACAACTTTTAACACGCTGGAATCTTGATTCACTTTATCCATTGATGTGCTACAGCATTTATAAAAACATCCCTATATATGTGACATATCTCGTGGACTTCGGTAAATATTTTGGCCAACTACAATACACTAACTAGACTCAACTACATTAGATCACAAAACATTTTAATATCTCCTCCCCACTGAACATAGTTCAATGTTTTCACCAAGCTCCTAATCAAGGAGAGACCCACGTGAAAAATCCTATCTAGAACTAATCATTTCATTTTGGTTCTTAAAGTACAATGGTAGTGAAGAAAGTTATATTCTTATTGAATAATCTTCTATATACAAGAAACCTATTACAACCCATTTATATCACACGAGGTGAATATGGAAAGGAAATAATTCTGCTAACTAAGGAACGAAAATTACATGTTTCCAATTAACACAATCTCTAATTGATATGGTTTCCTACACTCCCCCTCAAATTGAATTGTAAATGTTGATCATGTTCAACTTGCAGTTGAGGTCATTGAAGATTTGTCGAGGTAATCCTTTCGTGAAAATATCTGCAGTTTGTTCCTTTGTAGGAATATATGTCATGCAAATGATTCCATCGTCCACTTTTTTTTTAATAAAGTGTTTGTCCACTTCTACATGTTTGGTCCTCTCATGTTGTACTGGATTGAGAGAAACGTTGATTGCTGCTTTGTTATCACAATAAAGCTTAAATGGATGCTCCATGTCCATTTTTAGTTCTTCTAAGAGTTTCTTTATCTATAATCCCTCACATATCCCCTGTGCAACTGCTCTAAATTCAGCCTCCGCACTACTTCTTGCCACTACATTCTGTTTTTTACTTCTCCATGTTACCAAGTTTCCCCAAACAAAAGTACAGTAGCCAGTAGTGAATCTTCTATCTTCAATTGATCCAGCCTAATCTACGTAAGTGAATACTTCTACTTTGTTTCCTTTATTCTTTTCGAAGAATAACCCTTTCCAAGACGTGCCTTTGAGATATCTTAAGATTTTATATACAGCCTCAAGGTGAGCCTCCTTGGGTGTATGCATATGTTGACTTACAATGCTAACTGCGAAGGCAATGTCAGGTCTCGTATGTGAGAGGTAAATTAGCTTACCAACTAATCTTTAATTACTGTCCATTTCCACTGGTTTCCCTGCATCCCTTATTTTTGCTGTCTCAAGAGGAGTATCACTTGGTTTGCATCCCAGCATGCCAGTTTCAGTTAAAAGGTCAATGATGTATTTTCTTTGTGAGACACTGATGCCTTTCTTTGATCTTGCAATCTCCATTCCCAAAAAATACCGCATTTGTCCAGGTCTTTTACCTCAAATTCGGTGGCCAAACATTTTTTTAATCTCTCCATCTCCGTTGGGCTGTCTCCTGTAAGAATTATGTCATCAACATACACAATCAAAATTGTTTTTGTACCATCTCTAGAATGTTGGAAGAACAAAGTATGGTCAGACTGTTTTCAAAACCTTTGCAAATCGATCAAACCACGCTCTTGGTGACTGCTTAAGACCATATAAAGACTTTTTGAGTTTGCACACTTGATTTTCACCATTGTTGAAACCAGGCGGTATTGTCATGTAGACTTCTTCTTCCAGTTCCCCATTCAAGAATGCATTTTTAATGTCCAGTTGTTGGAGGGGCCAGTCAAGATTTACTGCTAAGGAGAGGAGAACTCGAACTGTATTCAGTTTTGCAACCGGTGCAAACGTCTCTGTGTAATCGATGCCATATGTTTGAGTATACCCTTTGGCTACTAGTCGAGCTTTATAGCGTTCGATTTCTCCATTGGCCTTATATTTTACATTGAAGATCCATTTACAACCTACTGGTTTCTTTCCCTTGGGTAGTCTCACTACTTCCCATGTCTCATTTTTCTTTAAAGCCTTCATTTCTTCCATTACTGCCTCTCGCCATGTTGGTAATTCCAGGCCTCCTGAATATTTCTTGGAATGCTTACTTTATCAAGATTAGCTATAAAGGCACGAAATCTTGTAGAAAGAGTATTATAAGACATAAATTTTGAGATGAGGTGAAGAGTACATGACCAAGTTTGTTTTCGGAGAGCAATGGGTAGATCATTATCTGGAGATATGATTTTGTTGGGATCCTCATCAGGTCCTTCCACCGGTTCCGACTCTTTTGGTGCCTCAAGTATGAGAGTTTCCTTATACTTTGATTTAGGCTTCCTTGAGTAAACTAGAATCTCCTTGTCGTTTTGTTTTCCGACATCTCCCCCTGAGGTCAAATTTTCTTCTCTATATGGCATTGTAGAAGGGAAGGTGACAGATTCTGGAGATAGATCAATACCTACATATTCTTGTTCCAATAACCGATCTTTACTTAGATTCTCCCCCTGAAGAGAAGGTTTTTGGAAGTAAGGTGTTTTTTCGAAGAATGTGACATCCAGGCTGACAGAGTTTGTTGGTGGATGGATCAAAACATTTATACTCTTTTTGAGTTGGTGAGTACCCAATAAATACACACTTGATTGCCCGTGGTTCAAGTTTGTTTCGATTATGTGAATGTACATGCACAAATGCAGTACTACCAAAAACTTTTAGAGGTAGGGTTGAGTGAAGATGAGAAGTCGGAAAATGTTTGTGTAATCGTTGTATAGGTGAGTCAAACGAAAGAGTACGACTTAGCATGCGGTGGATAAGGTATGTAGATGTCAGAATTGCATCCCCCAAAATTTTTTTGGTATGTTTGAGGTAAACATTAAGGCACGAGCAACTTCAAGCAAATGTCTGTTTTTTCATTCAGCAATCCCATTTTGTTGGGGAGTGTTGACACAAGAACTTTGGTGGACTATATCATGTTTCGTTAGGTAGTCTAGCAAAGTGTGGTTGAAGTATTCAGTGCCATTATCAGTTCGTAGGATTTTAAGTTGTGTTTGGAATTGGTTTTGAATCATAGAGTGAAAGTTAATAAATATAGATCGTACATCAGTTTTTTCCTTTAGTAGGTATACCCAACAAACTCGGGGGTGATCGTCAATGAATGTGACAAACCATTTTGTATGAGTACAATTAGGATTATGGGAAGGTCCCCATAAGTCACTGTGAACCATGGTGAATGGTGTAGATGGTTTGTACGTGGACTTAGGAAAGGATGCACGTTGATGTTTTGCAAATTCACAACTTTCACATTGGAAATCAATTGAAGTTTTATTGAATAAATGTGGAGGAAGTATCCGTTTCAAGTATGGAAAGCTAGGATGACCCATTCTATTATGCCATAACAAACTATCTCTAGAAACAAATGCAGAGTTACAATTATTAAGTTGACCTAGTTTACTCGCATCAGCTTCATCGAAGTAGTACAATTCCCCACATTCTTTAGCACTGCCAATCGTCTTCCTCGATGAAAGGTCCTGAAAGACACAATGAGATGGAAAGAAATTAGCAGAGCAATTGAAATCGTTGGTTAGTTTACTAATAGATAGCAAGTTACAGGACAAATTTGGGACATGAATGACATTATCAAGTGTTATAAATTCAGAAATTTGAATACTCCCTTTTCCCGCGACAAAAGAGAGTGAACCATCTGCAATTTTCACCTTTACATCTCCAGCACAGGTTGAGTATGAAGAGAATAATTGGTGAGAATCCGTCATGTGATCGGATGCACCCGAGTCAACAATCCAAGAGGTTTTAAATTTTGATGAGCTTAAGGCTTGTAAAAAATTACCTTTATGAGCAAGGGAACTTGAAGGACTTTTGGTAGAGGACTGACCGGATGTTTAAAGACTGGAGAATATTTGATAAAGTTGCTCCATTTGTTCGGAATTGAAGAGACCGCTTGATCCAGAATTTACTGTCTCGGTTTGGTACCCTCGGCTTCGAGTATTTTGTCTTGGTTTTCGGTCAGTAGGTTTGCCATGAATTTCCCAACACGTGTCATTTTTGTGTCCCGGCCTGCGGCAGTGTTCACACCATAGGCGTCCTCGTTGTTTTTGGGCTGGCCCATTTGTAGACCCCTTTAAGGAATAGCCCAACACATCACAATTTGAATTCTGAGAAAAAGGTTCCAGGCCCACTGTTGATTTTGAGCCACTGGTACTAAGCCCAACTGATTTGGGCCCAATAGATTTTTTAAAAATCGGCCCATTGTGTTTTACATTTAGGGCCGACACTTCTCCAAACCCAGAAGCTCCGGTCACTCCAGCTGCTGCCGTCTCCTTCATCATGACCAGTCGCCTCACTTCTTCCCGGCGAACCTCAGCGAACACCTCTCGAGTCGGCAGCAGTGGTCGTCGACCCAAGATCCGACCCCTCACATCATCTAATTCCCGGTTCAAGCCTGCGAGAAATTCATATACCCTTTCATTCTCCTGCTTTTTCTTGTACAATGAAGAATCGTCTGGGCACTTCCATTCTTCCTCAACACTTAGATCAAGTTCTTGCCAAAGATTCACCATTTCCATGTAATAGTCAGTCACGTCCCTAGGTCATTGTCTGGTTTTCCATAGTCGAGTCTTAATCTCAAATATATGCGATGAATCCTCAGAGTCTGAATAGGTTTCTTTCACTGAGTCCCAAACGTCTTTTGCCGTCGGGAGAAATAGATGTCTTCCCAATTGCTGGTTTCATGGAATTTACCAGTCAGGCAGTCACCATAGAATTTTCGGACTTCCATTTTTTCAACAGGGCAGCATCCGTAGGTTTCTTGGTTTCGCCGGTAAGGTAACCCAACTTCCCCTTTCCGTCAATTACTAATTTTATGGACTGGGCCCATTCACGGTAGTTTCTTCCATTCAACTTTTCCACCGTGAGTTGGAAGGAAGAGTTTTCAATTCCGTGTAAGCCAATTGATTGACTAACCTCCGTTTCGAAATTGAGTGTTTCGGAGGTCGTCGACTCCCTACTGTTGGCGGGGAAATCCGCCATGATCTAGCTAGGTTTTAGGTGTCTAGCTTTGATACCATGAAGAAAGTTATATTCTTATTGAATAATCTTCTATATACAAGAAACCTATTACAACCTATTTATATCACACGAGGTGAATATGGAAAGGAAATAATTATGCTAACTAAGGAAAGAAAATTACAAGTTTCCAATTAACACAATCTCTAATTGATATGGTTTCCTACAGTTAGCAATTTGCAAATCAAGGAGAACCGGGCAGTTCTAGTATTCCTAGAATTGGCTATTTCTTGCTATATTAGTACAAGTGCCAAGTGATAAAGGACCAAACATGATATAGAATAGATGACTGAATGGATTGAAGAAAAATTGAACTTGTAGGTGTGGCAGTCGAGCTCCAATTTGGGACCATAATACCATTTCGGAAAGAGATCGACGAGATGAATAGAACTCACAGCTGTGACATACAATGAATTTTGGCTATCCAAGTTCGTTTATGACTCGAAAACTGCATTTAAAGTTTAGTGCTATTTTTGTCATTTAGTTCATTTTTTATTTTTATTTTTCAATTTTAGTTTGTTTAAACTAGGTTTTCAAGTAAATTCTTATAAATAAAGGGTTAATTCATCGTTTTCCATCATCATACATTAATAAAATTTCGTGAGTATATTTCTCATAATTCGGTGAACTCCAAAAATTATGTTCTCAAGGTTTTCACTTGAATTCTTTATTTCGACTGCGTCACACTTGCAGGAAAAGAATATCACACACACAGATGACAAACATGCAGGTGCACAAACACATTGATAGAGAGATAAGATTAATGAAATACTAGGAATAGGGGAATACCTGTGTGGCTAAGATAAAATGGCAACCAGTACAAAAATGTGTATGCCACCAGCTTTGCAAAGAAAAGGCATAGTGCAAATGGAATCACACCGGGTATTAAACAAGCTTCAAGAAGCCCAACACTTCTCCTGTTGACGGAAGTAAACCGGGCGTCAGTATTCTGCTCATTTCCAGCAATACTAACTTTCGAAATCTGAGTTTCAACGTCATCAGGCAATGCTGCAGCCTCCACAGGTGAACCATTTAGGTCAGGGAATCCAACATCTTCAGGATAAGCAGCCAAGAACATGTACACCATTATCCCACCCAGGAATATAAATGTGCCTGGAAGAATAAAAGACCAGCCCCACCCATAATCCAAAACACTAGCAGCAAGCAATGATCCACTGATATTTCCTACCGACGTGTGAGCATTCCAAATACCCATGATTAGTCCCCTCTTCCTCTTGCCAAACCAATTACCAATAACGGCAACAACTGAAGGCCACCCTGTCGCTTGGAACAACCCAGCCACCATTTGCATTACTAAATAAAACCAGAAAACGTGAATGTTCCAAAAGTAACCCATTCCAAACAGGACCACAAAAATGCCACTTCCAATCATTCCAGTAGTCAAGAATAACCGAAGGTCCAACCTATCGCCTAAATGCCCTGCCACATACATTCCTATCGAATAACAAGCAAGAAATGCAACATCAATCTCACCCAACTTCGATGTCCCATCCTTTCCATTAAATGGTGCCCAACCCTCGTTTTCTCTAAATCTAACCGCATCAATGCTAGTATTAGTAACCATTACTTCCTTCCCAATAAAGATATCACCAACGGGCCAGGGAAGAATCCGGTTCGAATTATTATTCGGGTTCGGATCCAGGACACTTTTAACTATACTACTGGGTTTTCTTGAAGCATGGTAACTAGTATATGCTATGAACGTTATTATCAAAACCATGTATCTATAAGTTTTTAAACTCCAATCTCTTGCCATAGTGCTCCTAATAAGAAAAATCCCAGGTGAGTTATCCCTCATTGGAACGATAATGCCCCTAGACATGTTTACAATCACATATTATCCAGAACTTACCGAATCACATCCGTGAAAGACGAACAAGCACGATAACCCACAACTGGAATGAATTGATTTATCCACGTAGGGACCAAATTAAAGACCGAAATTTTACAAAGTAACCCCGATTTACTTGAATTCTCTTGAAAATTATGCACTTTTGGGGTGGGTTGAACGGTGTTATTTTCTGGGTTATGAGTTTTGGGCATCTAATGCTTGTAAATTTGTGAGAGGGGGAGCGAAGTTGGCGGGAGGGAGGGGGGGGGGGGCAGTCTATGTCAGAGATAACACGTGGCAATCTTCAGCCAGTCCAACTCTGCAAACTGGAACTTCTATGCCACGCATACGATTTTTGTTAATAAAGAGAGACCTGTGAAGCCCGGGGATTCCACCACGTGGTGGATGCTGGCTAACACTAGGATCATGGCCTACGTAACTATTTATTTTTTCTAAAAATGGACCCAACGTTGTAAATATGTTTGACAAAGCGTCCCCATGCCATCACATTTGTATAATTCGTTGGGATTATTAATTTGTCAGGATCTACATATGTATTAATTATGTATAAGTTAATTTTAAAGTTGAGTTCAATTAAATTGATCTAATAAAGAATTAAATGATTGGGTTTATGACATCTAAATAAAGTGTTAGTCGAATTATATGTGTAAAGATCGAATTCATTGGGGTTGCATTTGATGATGAATCAAATACATATGAAAATTATAAATAGAATTATGGTCTCTAATTTATTGAAAGTATTGATTGCCTAATACGGATTCCTATGTGACTATATTAATTATGTTTAAGTTCTATATTCAGTTAATCCATTACCTTCTGCAATATCTGCCAACATTAATTTAATTCATGTGCTAGAACCAATGTTCAAGGGATGTAAATAGAACGTTTATATTGTTCTGGCGGCATAAATCTAGACCTTACATTTAGGAGTGAACAAGCAACTACTCTTACGGATAAAAGGTCCGCTAATAAAAATGGGACAAGTGAGATAATCTAAACCGCACAAGTCTTATGATCGTAAAATGTGAAATTCCAGCAGCATTCAAGGACGTTGTGTCCGATAATGTAACTACTGACAATGAGTTTCTTGATGAAATTAAAAAAATGCTTTGCAAAAGACAATAAGGTCGGAACTAGTATACTTTTAGCGAACCTAGTTTCACTAAAGTATAAGGGTAAATAAAACATAAGAGAGTATATCGTGGAGATGTCTTACCTTGTTTCAAAACTAAAAGCATTAAAGGTTGAGTTGTTTGATGACTTGCTCGTGCATTTAGTTTTGATTTCTATTCTTACACAATTCGACTAATTTAAGGCCAATTACAATTGTTAAAAGGAAAATTGGACTCTTAATGAACTCATTACATATTGTGTGTAAGAAAAAGAAATGGTAAATCAAGATAAAACTGATATTACTCACTTGACAAATACCTTTAGGACAAGTTATAAAGAATTAGAAAGTTGCATCTGGTTCGGTTTAAAATAAACAACGAAAATCTGAAAAGGATAAATTAATTGTTGCTTTTGTGAAAATTTGAGATACATAAAGAAAGACTGTACAAAATACTACGCTTGGTGTGTAAAGAAAAATGCACTTCTGACTCTGATTTTTTTTAGGTTAATTTAGTTTCAAAACCTAGACACACTTAATGGATAAAATTTTGGTGCCACCACTCACATAAGTGTGTTTATGCGGGTGCCTAAACAGTCAAAAGTCAATTGATATTGAAAGATTCATCTATGTAAGGCAATAACAAATCAATTAAGTTTGAGGCTTTAGAGATGTTTAAGTTATTATTAAAGACTGGTTATGATTTGAATATAAAAGAGATATTTGCAGTACCGTCTTTTAGACGAAATTTGGTTTCTATTTCTATATTGGACAAATTCGATTACTCTTATTCAATTAAAAATAGTCACTTTAATCTTTTTCTTAGTCCAAATATTATGGATACCAATTCTTTATCCGGTTACGATAACTTATATTTGCTTAATACGATTGTCTCTTATAAAGAAACATTGCATGTGAATTCATGTAGCATTAAATATAAATTAACCAATGAGAATTTTGCTTCGTTATGACACAAGTGGTTATGTTACATCTCTTAAAAGAGAATGGAAAATCTTGTGTTAGAATGAATTTTTGATTCCCTTAATTTTTCAGACTTAAGTGTTTATGTTAATTACATTAAGGGAAAACAAAAAAATATAAGAATATTAGGTGTCATAGGACTTCGGACGTCTTAGAACTAATTTATACAGATTCGTGGTCGACTTATTGAATGGTTAACAATAATTTATTATATTCAGAGACGAATGTTTCTCACTATGACTACCTATATTTCATATAAAAGAAATCCCAAACGCTGGACATGTTCAAGGCATAAAAGACCGAGGTTGAAAAATAACTCTGTAAAAGAATTTAACAAGTCAGATCTTACCAAAAGTGGTAAATACTTTGACAGATAGACGGATCAGCAGAGCAATGTTCATGGCCTTTTGCTAAATTCCTATAGGAATGTGGATTCGTCCCACAGTACATCAGAATCTCTCTAGGTAGAAGAACTAAATACCGCAGCTTAAATTTTCAACAAAGTTTCAAGTAAAGAATTGTTAAGAGGTTACAATTTTTATTTTTTTTAAC
>CAIGRO010295006.1:0-11724 GCA_903798355.1 Fraxinus baroniana
TCATACTCGTCTAATAAAAGTCAACGATAACTACTAATTTTTTAATTTTAATTTCTACCGAACACATCCATAATTTATATATATAATAATCTTAGCCTACAAACAAAACTATGAGAGAGCATTGAGGGTGGGGGGCCTACGTTATTGATGAGAGGGGGCAAATGGTCCATGTTGGCGTCTCCTTAAGAAACATTAGGGAATGGTCTTAAAGTGGGTGTCATGTTAAGTTGTCACCCTAAGCTAGGTCTCTAACGGTCCCTTTGAGAATATTATATATATTGAGGGGTGTGGCGGGTGGGGTAGTGGTACTTAAACTAGGGTTTCACATGCCCTAATCGCCCTTCTTCTACAACAATCCACGTGGCCCTTCCATATCAATTTATTTCACCATTCTATGCTACAATAAGAAACAATTTTTTGTTACTATAAGAGCATAACATGAAATGAAATTAAGCGATTTTAGTTTCCTTAATTAATACATTTTTTTTAATCTTATAAGAAGTGGTCCAATAAGGTCAATAAGAAAAATTGATAACCGGTTCATCATAGAACTAGTTAGTGCACGTCCCATAAAACTGAGTGAACTTGAACACATGATCCTAGTTTATTTTATTGATAAAGTATGTTTTTATTCATTTATTTCATTTTTTTACCATTCGGGCGACTCTTTGACACTTGTTGTATAAACTTTTTCAAGTCAATGTTCGAATCAATTTTAAAACATGCTAGGAGATTGGTAGAGATTATATATTTTAATTTTTAACAAAAGCAAGTACGAGGGTGAGGTTTTTCATGGACTCTTTTGACTTTTATCAGTAAAATAATTATAATTAAAATATTGTATTGCATAGCTTAGGAAATGAACATAAATCTTACTTCCAACAAAATACTTAGGATACATTAAATACGGAATCATCTAGTTATAACTTTAATTTTAATAGTTCATCTTGGAACACGGTTTGTTTGGAGCTAACATTATGAGAGAGCACGTCTTTTTAGGGGTATTCAATTGGGACTTTTGAAAGTTTAATGGACTTTTTGTAAGTGATGATTTATGTGGAGTTCGTAGATTTTTTAGAGATTTGCATGAAATTAGTGAAAATCTTTCATAGGCTTTTAAAGTATATTTGATTGTCAATATTTTTCATGAAAAATGTATTTTTTTTCCACCTAATTTCTTACTTTTGTGTTGTTTGATTGACAATTTTTTCTAAGGAAAATATTTTCCTACTTTTGGTCACATGATCATATTTTCCTTGAAAAATAAGGAAAATATTTGCTTTAGGGAGATGTGATTTTTATTTTCCGGTAATTCACACTCTCTCTCTCTCATCTAAAATTTATTTATTTTTTCATGCAAATTCCATACTCGTAGTCAAACACATCCTTATAGACTTTCTTTTTAAAACTTTTATAGTTTTCGTAAAATTCAAAAAACTTTTGAAAACTTTCATTTACAATAAAATTTATGTGGATCTAGTTAAAAAATATTTTAAAAAGAATAAAAATCTAAGAATAAACTTAATAATAATAATGTTCAATATTATTTAATATAATATACCTTTAAAGAATAAACAAAAAAATATAATTTAAACTGAATTATAAATTAGTCTGTATAAAATTTTATAATTTAATTAAAAATAGATATTTTTTCCAAAAACTGAATGAAAAAAGAAAAAAATTATAAGAATACAATTTTATTTTTTCATAGAAATAGAAATAAACAATAAGAGAGAAAAAAAATAGAAACTAATATAATCAATAGAAAAAAATAAATTTTAATAATAACTTTAGCCCCTGTTTGAAACCCATTTTGAGTAGAAAAGAATTTTTGGAATAGTAATTGAAGTAAGAATATGTGGTGGAAAAGTAATAAAAAGTTTTTGATTTTTGTGTAATATTATTTTATTAGGAGAATGTGTAGTTGAAATGAAAAAATGAGAATGAGAATAAGAATAAGAAAGAAAAAAGAGAAATTAATGGGTGTCAAACGGGGTCTTAATATTCGTAGAAGGGAAAAGGAAATAAAAAATATATATATTTGTGAAAGTCTCCCAAAATCTTGAGATTAATGAGAGGCAGATTTTGAAATTTTATTTTAGTTCTTTATATTTAAAAGTTAGTGTCGTAAAGACTTTTATAAAAGTCTCTAAAAGTTATAAAAAATTGAACATCCCAAAACTTATAGAGATTTCCAAAAAAGTTAAACTGAATATATCGTGACTTTTAGAAACTTTTTAAAAGTTTATAAAAGTCTCAACTGAATACATCAATACTTTTAGAGAATTTTCAAAAGTTTATATAGAATACTCCTAAACTTTTTAAATATCAAAAATTCATTAAAAGTCTCGATTAAATACACATCATCCCTTAAGGTTGGTTGAGAGGAAGTCATTGGACTAACTAAATGAAGAGATTTGAAGTGGTCTTAGTACATAAAATTGATTTAGTAATGGGTAAGCCTATTGTTATCAAACTTGAGTTTTGTATTAATTGGGCTATTGATTTTGCATTTCCTTGCATATTTCGTGATGTGCGTATAAATTGGTGGAAATGGCTAAATAGTTTAGTCAAATTTGCCAACTTACCCAATAGTCTAATATTGCAAAATTTAAGTTGTATATTCGTATTTCGCAATGAAAGATTAAAGGCTAGATATATTCTCATCTCAATTTTTAATAAGTAAGACTATGAGGTTTATAATCTTTACACATAATCACATTTATGTTTCAAGTTTTTTTTATCGTATTCTTACTCTAAAATTAACATAAATTATTTCTCATTATGGTTTCTCTCCTAAATTTTCTTTTAAGATAGAGTAAAAATATTCATTTGCCCATTGTATTTGTGAGTAATAATGCACCAATTTGCATCAAGAATCGCCGGGCTCAGTCTCTAATCGACCACCACAAGTACTACCACAAACCAACACTTCCCAATCGGTTGCTCCAACCAATAGATCACCCACAAAGAGTTTGAGATGAGAAGGATAAAGCCAAGAAGGTTAACCACAAAGGCTAACTAAGGAAGAAGATGAAGATCTTACTACCAAGGCACAAAGCCCACGCACACGATCACAAAGAGAGGGAGAGTTCGACTTCTCAAGTCACTAAGAAACGTCTCTCAACTTTTTGTCATACCTAGCAATAGTAACGGGTAAGTATAAATAGGAATAGGATGGGCTTTTAGGTTAGAGAAGAGATTAGGTCCAATAACACATAGTAGTAGACTATCAACCGTAAGAGTCGTCTTAATGCAGGTTGGGCCATGAGCAACCCTAATTAAATTAAGTTGCTTCGAATGACCCAAGTGGGTTACGTGGATAGTTCCAGTAATTGTGGTATCGATATACATTCAATCAATTGATCGATGCCGACTGGATAAAACAAACGAGACTTTTATCATCGCCTAGGGAGGTTGTTTGATAACAAATTGCCTAACAGTATTTTTAAATAAGTATGATGATGATGATGATGATGATGATGATGATGATTATGATGATAAAGCGAGATTAAATATTTAACCTTCATTTTAAAATACGTTAACAATATTTCTGGGCCAAAACCATGATTAAGGATTATATTTTTTGAATAAAAAAATGTTAAAAATAAGAATGTGATGAAAAAAAAAAAGTTAAGAATATTAGTGTAATAATGAATAAATATTAATGACTTTCAATGTAATTAAAATGCAGTATATTTCCCTATAATATTAAAAAAAGGGAAGTTGTATCAGTGTTTATATGATGTCAGTTTGTCGTCATGCTAATGTCATAAATTATGAATTGGAAAACGACGCCGTTCCACTAATGTCTTATTTTCTCCATTCTTACACGCATCCGTCTGTTTATTCCATTTCTCACACAACCATCCATACACCCAATACTCTACCACCATATTCAAATCTCATTTTCACAGTATTCCTACCTTTTGCACACATAAATCTCTTCATTTCTTCCTCTGGTTTTTTACCAAAGCAAAGAAATCCGTTTGCTCCTTTTTCATCTTTGAAGTTTCGGCAATGCAATGAGTTTAGGAGCTTTGTAATGCAGTTCCCAGGTAAATTTGAATTCGAGATTTTAGACTTATAGCTTTTACTATATTTTTACAGATTGATTTGTGATTTACAAATTTAGTATTTAGTATTTTGAGTTGTGAATTGGTATGAATGAATAATGAAATTAATGATGAACTTTGAAGTTGTTGGGAATTCTGGGAATGGATTGTATGGAAACCCATGGAAACCGTGGGTTTCAAAAGGCCGTGTCTCTGTGCCTCACGGAGACACGGCCTGTATCTTCGTACACTGAAAGTCTTTGATAATTGTAAATAGTTTCCTAGATGATGTTATCTAATTGGATACATACATCTTATTATTATATAAAAAAAAATTATGTGCGCTCACGGAGACAATCTTTTTTCTTTCCAGCATTTATACTTTTAATTTTTCTCCTCGTGTCTTTATTTTTGGATTTTCCAAGAGCTAGAACCTGACAAAGTATTTGAAAGAGTTAATTACCCCAATAGTCACTAAACTTTATCGAAAGTTTTCACCGGGTCACTGAACTTTAAAAACTATGTGGTTAGTCATTGAACTTTCGAAACTGCAACCTCATCCATCACTGAATTTTAAAATTCACCTCATTCGTCACTGAACTTTGCAAAAGATTTCTACGAAGTTACTGAACTTTGCAAAAAGTTTTCCAAATGGTCACTAATCTTTCCCAGATGGTCACTGTTTAGTGACCATCTGGAAACTTTTTACAAAGTTCAGGGACAATTTGAAAACTTTTTTACAAAGTTCAATGACGAATAAAGTGATTTTTAAAGTTCGGTGATGGATGGGGTCGCAGTTTCGAAAGTTTAGTGACTAACCACATAGTTTTTAAAGTTCAGGGACCTAGTGGAAACTTTCGAAAAAGTTCAGTGACTATTGGGGTAATTAACCCTATTTGAAATGTAGTGCTTAATGTTTTTGACTATTTAAAATAATAAATTAGTAATCATGATTCTATTGTAATGTAGATTTTACTGGCTAATCTGTATTTTACTTTTTAACTGTATATTATTTTAATCTTTTCTTTTATTTCACAAATCCAGGCATCAACTTCCAAAGAATTTGCTAAAACAAGAAAAGTGCATCGCTCTTAGACCTGGCTCATAGTTTTGCTGCCTTTAGCTTTTATTCCTCAGTTATTTGAATGCAACTAATAGGACTGGTGCAACCACTTGAAGTGATTTCTTCTTTTTGTACAGAAGGAAATCAATCTCATTTATATGTTTTGGGTTATAAATTGAAGTACATTTGCTATTGCCTCTGAAAGATAACAATATGGTAGTATGTGAAATTGGGATTGAATCAAAATCACGGTGCTAGAATGTTAAGTTACAAATTCACTGGGTTGGTGTTTTCAAGCATGTGAGATATTTTTTAATTTTCACTTTGATGTTTATATCAGTGAATCTCTATTTATTAATTGTGTCATAACTGTTGATCCATTTGATGCAAATTAGATGTCATGTTTAATTTCTCAAAGTTTTTACTTTTAAATTTTTTAATGCTTTCACGGTGTATTTTATGCTCTATTTTGGTTTTTGCTTTTAAGTGCTCTTAATTGCTATAGATTTGCTTTAATTTCAGGATATGCATGAGCATTAGAAAAAGCTTTTGATGCCTAAATTATAATTGTTGTGCTGATATTTGACTTGTTGGTTAATGAGCTACGCATCAATATTTTGTTGGGTTTGTAACGTTTCCCTTGGACACGTCCTGAGGATGTTAGTTTTGTCATTAGTGTTTAGAAGATAACATTATCTTATGGTTTGGTTTATTGCAATAGTTTGTGTTATCTATTTTTCTCTATTAAATTATTACTTTTGCTATTTATGTTTTGAAGATAGTATTATCATAATTGCTTATAGTTTAGATTTTTTTCGGGAGTTAAGAAGATTACAAATATCAAGCAATATTGGGAATTCCAGCCGTGGTAAGTTATTTTATTACAATATTTTTATTTCACGCTCTTTTTTCTTATCGTCGGTTTCAGTTATATTAATAACAATTATTCTTGTAGCTAAAAATTTAATGTAGATGCTTATCTGTTTTCTTTGTGGTAGAAATATTATGTCAAACAGAAGTGATATACCACACTGTTTCTTTCATGTAATAACACCTTCATTGGGCCATAATGTTCGTTTGCTATGTCTTCAAATGATATCTTTGTTAACATTTATTCATTCTTAATGAAATTGTATATAAAGTAAATAACATTTGTATGAGACCTTTTTTTTCTCTTACAGTCGCTTCCTAGATCTTTTGTATGTCGCTCAGGACATGACCTTAGTGATACAATATGTTTGATCGGTTATGATGAAATCATTTGCAACATACAATTGGAAATGGTTGATGATAACATGTATCTTGCTGCGGATGGCCACAATTCTTTGACCACCATAATTTACAAAGTGGTTATGTTATCATCTTTGAATACAACGAAAATTCTACTTTCAATGTTTCGGTATTTGAAAATTCAGGCGTAGAAGTGACTTATGAGTCTGATACATTTGAGGTTGAGATTTCACCTAATGGCAATCATATTTTCCGAGTAACATTAGAAGCTGATTAAGGTTGTCATCGAAAAATTGTAAGCTCCTCTTTAAGTTAAATCTTATGTAAATTGTGTCATTCTTGCTATGAACCATTCTCGCTAATTCTAAATTTTGCTATTTATAGATTTGTGAATTTATTTTGTAGTATGTACATGGGGTTTTCGCTCGATTGTATCTACCAAAATTTGTGCAGAATGTTCAAATCCATGATCGTTCACATCACAATTGGCCACTGCGAACAAATCTAAGAACAAATGGTGAGATACGATGTTTCACCATAAGTTGGACATGCTACATTAGAGAGAAACAACTTCAAATAGGTGACACATGTGTATTTGAACTTGTGAACGATGAAAGCCCAATGTTCATGGTGTACAAAGTGTGTCGCACCGATTGAAGTTGGACCCTTACATGAATTGTACATTTTCCCTTTTTATGTTTCATGTTTACTTATAATTTGAACTTGTGAACGATGAAATCCCAATGTTCATGGTGTACAAAGTGTGTCGCACCGATGAAAGTTGGACGCTTACATGAATTGTACATTTTCCCTTTTTATGTTTCATGTTTACTTATTATCGATCATTAATTTTGTCTTCTTGTGTATGAAAACAGCATAACTAAATCCATTAAGATTTGGATTTCTAATTTGCATGTGCTATTTTTACTTCATATTTGCACTAAATGGGTATTTTACTTTTCCTGAGTATAGCAGTTAGACAACTTTGACTTTAGTACTTTTAATTAATCTATATAATAAAATTCTATATTTAGACTGAATGTTGTATCGTCGTCATTTGAACACATGCATCCTTCTATCTAAAATTATTCCAAGTAAGTTAACAGTTTTAAGACTCTTTTGTGTAGCTATTCTTCTGTCGTTTTCTATTTCATTTATGATTTCATTCTTAAATTTAGAAAGAAGTCTCCCAAAAACCTGTCATAATTTAAAAGAGCAATCAAATATTTTCACAAAAACCTTCTCTTTTATTTGTGGATTCAAAATGAACGTTTTGTAGCTCAAACGAACGACGACTTTTCTGTCAACATATTCTATTGTTGTTTTAAATTATGTCATACTTTTGGGAGACTTCTTTCTAAACTTCGTGATAGTTACTTTGGAAGAGGCTCGGACTCTATATTCCAACAACATTTCAAATTAAGAAGTGATTTTTAACACATTTTTCTCTAATTATTCTTCTTTGTATTTCTATATGAGGTATGATTTCATTGTTACGCTTCCATTTACTTAATGAAGATACACATTTTATTGCAATTACATCTAAGAAGACAAACGTTAACAATTATGCCTGAGAGTTGTTTTGTACTTTAAATTGTTTAGTAAGATGAATTGTTCTACTCAATAATAGCAATGTGTTTTTTTCAATGACAATTAACCTTTTGTCCTTGTATCACCACTTAATTTGTGTTGTTGCTTTTGAAAGACTTTTTTAACACCTTTGTTATGCTACAATTGCATTTTGGTACACCTGATTCAATAAGTTTCTCTTTAATTTCAATTCTGTACCTTTCTCTACTTAAATGTATAAATAATTATTCTCACTGTCTGTTATTCATAATTCCAACTTCTAATTTTCTCTACGTTTGAATTAAGCATGTTATATTATAGATATGTTCCAAAAGTTTTAGAACAGATTGTGTGGGACAAATTTATGTAGTCTTGAAAAACATTGTGCCTAAAAAGAAAATCAAAGATGCATTTCTTATTTCGAATGGTGTGTGGTTTATGATGTAGCTCACCGAATATAAAAGTTTGTTTGAGAATGTTATAACTAATATATATGTGTCTTCAAATAGATAATCATAATGACATTTTTTACAAAATTATAACGGTTATCGTGCAACGTCTGATGCACACTAGTATTAAAAAATATGGTGTGAATACCACCACCTAAGACTAAAACTTGTAAAGATTTAAAAATTACCAAAATAAGCTAAAGGTAAATGACACGAACACTTTCAATTTCAAAAATAAAATATCATAGTAACCCCAATTTAAATTTCAAACAAACGAACGGCTCTTTCATTTCACCAATATCTCATCTCCCTCAACACCAAATCCTTACAAATTCAATTATATTTGTTCATATTTATCTTTAGTATTCAATACAAGCATCTGGTGAATATTCATTAGAAGCCATCATTTCAACATTTTTATTGGTAAAATCATTTTCACTTTCATGTATTTTGTTAGTTTGAGTTTATCATTGTTA
The DNA here is from genome assembly GCA_903798355.1 of Fraxinus baroniana. NCBI lineage: Eukaryota > Viridiplantae > Streptophyta > Magnoliopsida > Lamiales > Oleaceae > Fraxinus > Fraxinus baroniana. The sequence goes on from CAIGRO010295006.1 coordinate 8,843, forward strand.
AATGCAATGTTGACTTATTTTAGATTTGTTCAGATAAATGGGGCGAGTTATTGGGCAAATTTGTAATTTTTTGCACAAATTTATTGGAAAGAAGTATGCATATATAGTAGACTTTGCAAAACAGGTGCAAACCAGTGTGCATTTGCTAACATTGGAATCTATAAATGTGTACAACCCTGCCACTTCTTTCCAAGTGATAAGATAATATGACAATGTGAGCTTATCTAGGTGTGCAATTTATCCCACTTTTCAACACAAACATTATTAGAGCTACAAAGCTTAGAAACGGTAATTTAGTTGAGCATGTATGAGTGATCTCGAGTCCTTTACCATCATCAACAATAATCAGTCTCATCATACTCATGTGAGGTCTGTTGTAAAATGATGTGAAGCGCCCAGGGACATAGATAAGATTTCACTCTAGAGGGGGCGAAAATATGGAGGTGGGCCCTCCGCCCCCGAATTTTTTTTTAACTGGAAAATGATTGAAAACGACAATTTTGAGTATCAAAATAGGCAAGTTAGATTGGCTAACTAAAAAGACAATCAGTTTGTCAATACAAAAACAACATGTTCATCTATGTGTCTAACGCTATACAAATTGAAAACATGAACGTTAGATGGACATAAAAAAGACAAAAAGTAAACTGCCTATCTATATAATTTGTGAAGCGGTTTGGTGGTAATTAATTATATTACAAATGGGTTGAGTTTTCATTTTTCAAATAGGCTAAACAATGGGCTAGAACCAATTTTCATTTATTTTTAATGCAATAGTGGGTAATAGATTCATAAATGGGTCATTTGCTTTTGGATTAAATTTGGGCTATTTATTTATTTAAGTAACTATTAGATCTTTTATTTAGGTCTAAGATTTTTATTTGGTTGAATTTTAAAGTGTGAGTTATTGGGTCAATATTTATTAACGGTTGCGGGGCCATTATTTAGGTCTAAGATTTTTGTATTGTTAAATTTTAAAGTGTAAGTTATTGGAGTAATTTGATAGATAGGCTCCGGGTCTAATTTCTACCATAAAGCGTAGGTAATAGCCAGAAGGCAGATGATTAATTGTCTAACACTTGCTAATTAACTAATTGGTTAATCTCATTCTTCTGGTTCTCCTTTTGTGTGTGACCAATTAGATTCCTGATTACGATGCCCAATGACATGAATTTTTGTTTTGATCTAATCAAAATCGATAAACTTAAAATATGTCATTTTAATTTATCATCAATTCACATCCGTCATCCCAAATGACACCTAACAACATGCCGGACAATACATGTTACAGGAAATGTCATGTGGTATGACAAAACCAAACTTATTTGATTACCATGAAAATATAATACATTCGTCAATATAATCCGATCAATTACGATATGTGGATGTGCGTCAATCTCGATTATCAATTATATCTTTCATCTCACTATTAAGTCAATGTAAGTTAAAAACTCTTTTTTGACTTATGAGTACACCCTGCCCAAGGATTTCGTTATCAACTTAAATGAATAAAGTTTAGAACATAATCTCTTACCATCTAATAGTGACGAATCATCCATTGATCATTTACAACTTTCATATAATTCTTGACATACTCGAACAATGTCTATTAGCGACCCTTGGCTGAAAAACATCCAACATCACTAGAGTATGGCTGCCATCATATAAGACACTATGATGACATCAAATCGAAGGACCAATTCCACTACTAAACGTTGGAGATTAACCACTGACATTCGATAGTTATCCATGTGGAATCTCCTCAACGAGTTTCCAATGTTCTGTTTTATAACAAAACATCAACGCATTCATTTAAGTGTCACCACACTTTAACTCATGAGATTAGTTACTTACTTCACAAGTAAGAAATGTCACATGTAATGCTCTATCCATAATAACGATATTCATGTCTCCTTATTATTTACGATCGTGAATAATTTAAGATTCGATCATATGTAATTTGTATCTCACAATCATAACTCTTTGTAATTAATAAATTATCAAAACTTGAATTTACGAATTCTATTATGTAATTTATTAGAATATTAATTTAATAAAATAATAGATCTACTATAAATGAAATGCATCAATTATATATTAAAAGTGTTTATATTCAAAGTTGATTGAATAAATAACACTTACAGGTACGTCCATTGTGGGGGTGGGGGTGGGGGTTGGGGGAGTCAAGAATTTGTTCGTATAATTTTCACTATTGTTGGCATTAAAATTCTGTGTTGAACCAGAGTTCTTACGATAAAGATCGAAGTTGTCAATTCTCATTTGAACCTCCATTATAATTGAGATTTCGTCGTCCATATCTATTATTCAGAAATTGATCGAGTACCATGCAAAGTAGTTAGTCTTGCTTTGATGCCAAGGATTCGCCCACACGAATTCTTAGCATGCCTTTCTTCAAGTTTATTCCATGTTTCAAGAGATGTACTGCAGGCCAGGGGTGGACAGGGGGGTGGGCCTATGGGGGCACGTGCCCCCCTAGTTTTTTGAATTTTTTTTCTATAAAAAATATAAAATAAAAAAAAATTAAACAACTCACACTCTCTTCATTCCCGCACTCTCTCTCTCTCCTCACAAACGTGAGCGACTCCGACTCTCTCGTTCTCCCACCGCACCGGTGACCGGCCTCCGACAGTCCGACTCTCGCTCTCTCGTTGGTAAAAAATTAAACACCTCATTTCCTCTCCTCTCCTCTCAGCTCTCTCCGGTCTGACTCCTTTTCCCGACAGGCTGTTCTCTCCAGCAGGCAGCACCGCAGCAGCCCAGCTCCACTCTAACTCTTCCAGTCTTCCTTCCGGCTGCTCTGCTACTCGCCTACTCCCGAGGTAAGTTCCGGCTGCACTTGTGTATTGTATTTGTGTTTTATG
>CAIGRO010295027.1:0-15214 GCA_903798355.1 Fraxinus baroniana
TCATTAAATTGGTCAAAAGATCTCATTTTTTAATTTTTTAGGTTGACTAACGGGCTTTTGGATGGATTCCGTCCAGATGGACCTCCTCCGCGAATTTTTAAAAGGTTTGGGACCACCGCCGATACAAATGAAAGGTTAGGGTAAAACGCGCAAAAAATTGAAAGGTTTGGGACCTTTGCTGCAATTATCCCTTATTCTCAAGTGAAGTCTGAGCTTGATAAAATGTTGGAGGTAAAAAACCAAGTTGTAGACCTATTTGAAAAAAATGGAGGCAGAAAAGGCGAGATTTGTTGAGAAGAAGAAAGACTACGAAGATCGCCTCAATAAAATGGGAGTGGAACTAGAAGCAAGGTTGGCCTCAGAGCTTAAAATTATGGATGATGACAAAGCTTTACAAATTTGGGGGGATAAGTCAATGTCCGAGCTGATAATGGAAAGAAAAGGGCTGAAGAAGGAAAAGCTCGGACTGATGATGCTAATAAAAGAGCCGATGAGGCTACCAAGAGGGCAGCAGAGGCCGAGGTCAAGGCTTTTAAAGCAGTAGAGGAATGGAAGGCCTCTCTTGAGTTTGATGCGTTAGCTCAAGATGCATATGTTGTAGCCTTAGGAGAAATTATAAAATATATTAAAAAGGAAAAGTCGGGCTTTGACGTCTCCTTCTTGGTAGAGGCTTTTGAGGAGCAAAGGAAAGAGCTTGAGAAGTTATCGGAGGCAGCGGGAGTTCGTATCATCCCTGCTGACGAGGATATTGAGCACGAAGTCCCCGCTCTCGAAGTCCCATCTGCCCTAGTTCCCTAGTTTATTATTATTTAAGCTTTTGTCAAACTTTGAAACTTCTTTTGGAACTTTACTTGTAATTTTGTTTCATGAATGAATGGATAACAGTTCGGCCTTTATCTTACGCACAATGTTATTACTTCAAAGATATTTATTAGTTTTGCAATTTTTGTAGGTTTTACGATAAATAAACATTTCTATTTCTATTTGAACTAAGCGTTGTAGTACATCCAAACCTTAACTCGAATTGCTAATCAAGCAAAACTTTAATGGTCTCCTTTTTAGGAAATTTCTCTAAGTGTTACAGCACATGCAACCTTAGTTCCACCTACTGATGAGCAGGGCTTTAATGATTTCCTCGTTAGAAAATTTCTACAAGTGTTGCAGCACATGCAACCTTAGTTCGGCTTACTAATGAGCAGGGCTTTATTGATTTCTTCGTTAGGAAATTTCTCCAAGTGTTGCAGCACATGCAACCTTAGTTCGTCATGCTGATGAGTATGGCTTTAATGATTTCCTTGTTTGGAAATTTTCCTAACTATTGCAGCACATGCAACCTTAATTCAGCCTACTGATGAGCAGGGCTTTAATGATTTCTTCGTTAAGAAATCTCTCTAAGTGTTGCAGCACATACAACCTTAGTTCGGCCTATTGATGAGCAATGCTTTAATAATTTCCTCGTTAGGAAAATTCTCTAAGTGTTGCAGTACATATGACCTTAGTTCTGTCTGCTGATGAGCAAGGCTTTAATGATTTCCTCGTTAGGAAATTTCTCTAAGTGTTGCAGCACATGTAACCTTAGTTCGGTCTGCTAATGAACAGGAATTTAATGAATTCCTGGTTAGGAAATTTCTCTCAGTATTGCAATACATGCAACCTTAGTTTAGCCTACTAATGAGCATGGCTTTAATGATTTCCTTGTTATGAAATTTCTCTTAAGTGTTACAGGACATGCAACCTTAGTTCGGCCTACTGATGAATAGGGTTTAATGATTTCCTTGTTAAGAAGTTTCTCTAAGTGTTGCAACACATGCAATCTTAGTTCGGCTGCTGATGAGCAGGGCTTTAATGATTTCCTTGTTAGGAAACTTCTCTTGTTGCAGCACATGATCCAGTTCGATTTGATTCTTTTTAGAACCGAATCGAACCTGAATTCTCGAGTATTTAGTAAGTGAAATCATCGATTCCAAATTTAATTATAGAACAGTTTGGGTTCGGTTCGGTTCGGTTCCTGAGTTTCGTACAATAATTTTTTTTGTATTTACAATAATACTACATTAATTCAGCTATGTCATGTTCAATATTAGCTCTTACAAAATAGCGTAATCCAATCACATGATATCTTTTGCACCTCTCTTTGTTGAGTTCTTCATACATTTAACTATATAAATCACAGGAAGAAGAAGATCGTGAACTCACAATAATAGAACAACATAAATGACACTACGGTAGAATAAGAGATTTGGATAAAAGGTCAATTTGATTAAGTTGGGATTGGATGAAAATTAGAAATGATATATCATATTTTTAATTTGGACTAAATTAATTGATTAACAAATTTATTTAGAAAAAATAAAATAGTTTGGCTTACATAAAATTATGTACAAGTAGAGGTGGGGCAAAACCCTACCAAACATGTCAAAATCGCCCAAACTGAACCAACCTAATCGGTTTGGATCAATTTGTTTTTGCTGTTTTTACACGGGTTGGGTGTGTTGACAGTGTATATGGGTTGAGTTGAGTCGGATTATGGGTTAACTCATGAAAACTGAATAAACTTGCCAAATCCAATCCGCCTACTTTGAAAAAAAATGCTTAAAAGTAAAAAGAACCTAAAAAGTATGGGTGGATAATGTAACTGTAATTACCTTGGTTCATTTTAAAGGAGGAGCTTACTGTCCTTACCATAAAAAATTTTTCATGTTATGTTAAATGCATTAAATGCACTTTGTTCTTTATAAGCTCGGCTAATGAGGATTAAATAAGATAATAGATAATTGTATTTATTTACTTACTTACTATTTAATTTTGTCTATCCAAATTTAGTATAATGGAAAATTGGATAACTTTAATTTTTGTTGACAAGTCGTCTCAAACTGACCAATCCAACCCGACCGATACTCGACTGGGTTGGGTGGGTTTCAACCTTTATACGGGTTGAATTGAATTAAATTTGGGAAAATTAGGCTTCCTACTCTAAAAAAAAAACTAATTTGATTAATACCCTTAACATAAATTTAAACCCCTAATTATCGTAATTTATACGTCCCAAAACCCACCTCCATTCAATTACACACAGAGAAATAGAGACCCCAACTTCTCTCACGCTTCTCTCACGCTTTTTTCAAGATTTTCATCAACATCATCTCGTTTTTCTCCAAATTTCGGTGGACTTTGCAGATTAATTATATTCCAACATCATTCATCCACAAATTCACACTTTCATCCATAAAAATTTCAAGAAATCAAAGGTAAATTGGCTCATTATAGGTTTCGAATTTTTTCTTCTTCTATCTTAAATTTTTGTTCATGATTGGAATTTTTTGAGTTTTGTTGGGAGTATGGGCGTAGTTGATGTTGGTTTTGTGGATTGGTTGTGGAATATTTGGATTTAGCATAGAATCATGAGAAAATTTTACTATTTTTCATTACTGTGCATACCAAGTGTTTGATTAATTGCTCCAAATGCATTTTTTGTGTGAATTGTGCCATGATTTTTGTATGATCTCGAGCAGCTTTATTTGGCCAACTAAACTGGATGAAATTGGAGGCAACCTCTGTAGGTTTTTTGGAGTGGAAACAAAGGATACTAAGATGTTTTTTGCTGTTAATTTTTTGGAAAGTTCAAGGAATGGTAGCATGTGTCAGCTGCCATGAATCCTTTCAAAAGATGTAATTTAATAATTTTGTGCTGTTGAATCCTGCTTAAATAGAGAATTAGCAGTTCTAAACGTCATATTCTTTAGATGAGAGTTAATTTAGCCGTGAACAATACAATTTACCGTACTCAATCACAGGGATTCACAATCTTTATGTTTTATCTATGATATGAAGAAGAGTAAGTTCAGATACAACTTTAAATTGTTCTGAAATTTTATGTGGGACGGAATTGGTGATAAGCAATGCAATGCAACTTTTTAATTGATGAAATTTTATGTGGAACGGAATAGAATATCGCTATTATTGATCTTATAAAGACTTTTTTTATGTGGGACGGAATAGAATTTCTTGCATTACCATTTTGATATAGCTCTAAATTGATGAAAAATTCAAACTTTTTTGTCACTGTCATCATGTTTTTTGTCGTCTCGGTAAGATAAATTCGCAGTCTCTAGTTCCTGCACTCTTCATATTTGGAGACTCAATTGTTGATGTGGGAAATAACAACAATCTTGAAACAATTCTTAAAGCAAATTTCCCACCCTATGGTCGAGACTATGTCAATCACAAGCCAACTGGGAGATTCTGGAATGGAAAACTTGCTTCAGACTTCATTGGTACTAAGTTTTCTTCTCTCAACCACTCCTCCTAATCCTTCTCCCCTTCTAGGCTCTTCTAGTTTAAAAGTTTAATATGTTCCCCTCTTGGCTCTTCTAGTTTAAAAGTTTAAGTTGTTAGAGAAGAGACGGACCCATTTATTTAAATTATGTCTTCTGCACATCCCATTGAAGGCCTTATTCATATAGAGAAGTGAATTTGACTTGCTTAAGTGTAGGCCAATTCATATTTTCATCAACCTAACGCATAATATTTCATAAGTAGGTGGTAGTGAGATCAAAATGTGAAACCTTTATCTGCTTTGATACCATATTTAAAAACTTAACTCTTGTAGAATACACAAATTAATTTATTTAAAGTATGTCTTTAACGCCTCTTTTTAGTATTCTTATGAATTTAAACTTGTTTTATTTCTTCAAATTTGCAGCTGAAAATCTTGGATTTACTTCATCCCCACCGGCTTATCTAAGCAAGAATGCTACTGGAAAAAACCTGTTGATTGGAGCTAACTTTGCTTCTGCTTCCTCTGGTTACTATTATAGATGGTGTTGCTGTTGTTACTTTCAACCTGTTCCTATTGCAATTGGTGGTCCTGGATTGGCAACTGGTGTCAGATTCGGCGAAGATGTTCCTGGTGGTGGGCTTGCCAACGTCGCTGTCACCATGATGAACCTATATGGATTCGAGGCACCCAGTGGTTACGAGCCAACCCTTATTGAAGTTGTTGACAACTAGGCCATCAAACATCACTCCAAGATTTTGACAGCAGGAAAAAGTGCTTCGAATGGACAATATTTATTACTTCGAATAATTACTTGTAATTTTACTGTTGGATATTCTGATTTTTCACTAAATCGACAATGCATATTAAAGTACTTATCCATTATTGAGCTGTATGATTGATAATGAAAGATTTGATTCTAATGTTTTAATTGGTGTTTTGTCATTTTTTTTTTCAATTTTGTCACTCTTATTAGTGTTTTGTCACTTTGTTTGAATTTTTGTCACATTTTTTTAATGTTTGCCACTTTTTTAATCTTTATAAATGTTTGTAACTTTAAAACTTAAAAAGAGTGAAAAAAGAAATTACATATAGTGAAAAAAGGACAGTAAAAGAATAAATTTATATCACTTTTTTGAATAACAAACATCCTTTTTAATAAAAGTTGTATATCACATTTTAGGCAATAACATTGTTTTTTTAATTTCGTCACTTTTGAGCATTTGTCACTTTTTTTTTATTTGTCATTTTTTTTAAAAAAAAAATTTGTCACTTTTTTCAGTTTGTCACTTTTTTTGAATTGTCACTTTTTGAGTGTCACTTTTTTTTATTGTCTGTCACTTTTTTAATCTGTATATCCTTTAATTGGTGCCACTTTTTTGAATTCGTCACTTTTATTAAAATTTGTCACTTTTTTAGTGTCACTTTTTTTGAATTTATGTCATTCAATGATACTTTCAAATATGTCCACCATGTGTTTGAGGAAATGTCCAAATGGTGGAAGTTTTTTTATTAACAAAATTTGACAAGTTTTTTTGTCTTCTATCTTCCTAAAGTTAAATGTGGTAAAATTGTGTTATTTATCACTTTTTTTATTTTGTGTCACTTTTTAGTATGTGTGTGTCACTTTTTTGAGTTTTGCATCACTTTTTTGAGTTTTGCATCACTTTTTGAGTGTCACTTTTTTGAGTTTTATCATTTTTTTTAAGTTTGTGACAATTTTTATAAAAAAGTGACATTGTGTCACTTTTTATTTCATACAGTATTTTTTACTTCCTATAAATATTTCACATGATTTTTTAAAACATTCATAATTTTAAAGGTATTTTTATAAGTACCCCCATTAAATTTTGACCAAACCGGTCTTATTGAATTGGATTTGGATGGAAGCAAAACCCGCCTCAATCCAACTCATCCTTCTACAGGAAATTGTACTCGACAATGAAGCGCACTTTGCAGAATAGCAATCTTATCTGTATTGCTCCCTTGACAACTTCAGTTGACTCCAGGCAACACTGGAGGGTTCACAAAATATTTTGTTTCTTCACAAATTATCTTCTGAAATTTGGGTTTAAAAATATCTTTCAGCGGTTAATCAACCTTAGACCTTTTTGTTTTTATCAAATTTTCTGTTTCAACAAAAGCTTTGATATTATGTCGAATTGAAAACTCGATATGGCGGGTGCAGCATTTTTTACTGAAGTAGCCATTGAACCTCTGCCTTCAATAATTCATAGCTCACTTTTCCCATGTAGGTTTTCGATTTCTCATAGCCCCTTTTTTGGAATTCCTCGAAAAACGAAGAAGCAGAGCGGGATTACAACAAGCAGCACCTTGAGTAATGGCGGTGGGGTAATTATCGAAAAAAGAGAGTTTGAATTCAAGCCATCATTCGACGACTATTTGAAGGCCATGGAGAATGTCAAAATCGGCAGAGATAGTAATAATCACAGTAGTAATAGTTTGAGGAAAAAGAAGCATTTCAAGGGCAAGGAGGGAGAAGGAAATTCTAAATTTGCAGATTTTGAGGATTTTAGAGTTGAGAAAGAGGAGGATAGTGATAAGATGATTGTTAAAGAAAAATTAGAAAAGGGTGTCTCCTACAGGAAAATTGCATCAAAAAAGGTAACTGATAACAATATAAAACAGATTAGGGTTACGAGAAATAGTGAGGATTTGGACATGGAAAGAGCTGCATTCATGTCACTGAAGAATGAAGACAATGTTATTGACATGCCAAGAATTTCAAGGGTGGACATGGAGGAGAGACTTCAGAAGCTAGCTAGGTGGTGAGTTATAATTAGCCATTTTTGGATTATGATAAGCAGTCATTTTTATTTTTATTTTTCTTTGTACATGCCAGCCTTTAAATGCTTGGACATGATCTTTTGGGTATGTGATTTTGGTTATCAACTAAATGTCAGACTTCAGTTAATACAAATTTTACGTCTGGGTGCTATAAGCTCAAAACCTCTATTTTATTCGTTGATTATAGGAAATTTACTCGTGTTTGGCCTGAAAGTTGCCCTTCAGTTCTCTGTCCTATTCGTCCTTGTTCGCGGTGTGACCCTTCTAGCATTGGCTGAACTTACTCAAATGCATGACATTTGAATTTTAATAATAATGCATCTTAGTATCTGATATTATGCTCAGTTAAATTATCTACATGAGATGTTTAGGCTGAGATTCTGCAGGGAAGTCAAAATTTGTGAGTATTATATGTGCTGAAAATACCAAAGCCAGTATTTTTTGTTCTTAGACTGGTGTTTCTTATCAGTAAAGAAAGAAAAAAGAGAAACAAGAATGATATTTCACATCTTCTTGGGTATTGCCTCCAGTTAGGATGTTAGTGAATTGGATCTCGAGTAACTACTATATGTAATATGTCATTCTATTTTGAATGTGAAGCCTTATGAATCAGGTTTAAATTTTTATGTCTATCAAGAATTAACCAATTGTTGCAGCTCTTGATATGTGTTGTTTTAGATTCGTTTATATTGAAGAGCTCAATTAGGTGATTTTGGTTCTCTATTCTGCCTCATAGTAAAGTAATTTACTTTTACAGTCTGAATGCTGCAGACATTAACATGCCTGAATGGAAGTTCACTAAAATGATGCGAAGCGCTCAGATCAGATTCTCAGACCATTCTATTATGAGGATTATCCAGATATTGGGTAAGCTTGGAAACTGGAAGCGCGTGCTGCAGGTTATTGAATGGATTCAATCACGTGAACGCTTCAAATCACACAAGATACGGTATGGTACTTTGTTTCTGTCTTACTCACACTAATTTTCCATTCTCATCATTAGTATCTTAATTGATAAACCTTGAAAAGAAAAGAAGGTTATTTTGAGGGCTTGAGAACTGATCAGGTGATTATTTTTGACAATATTTCTCTCAATCGACAGCATTGCTGTTTGAGATGCCTATGCCTAGCTCTTGATACTCTTAATTTAGAAGCTTTCCGGAAAGAGAGGGAAAAATGAGAGGACTAAAAATGTTTATCTTTCTTTTAGCCTATTCATTTGATTGCCTACCACTTCTATGCTTTATGCGGAGTTATTTGCAATTTTTATTTTGGACACTCATGTTTGCCAGATTTATTTATACTGCTGCATTGGATGCTCTTGGAAAGGCAAGGAGGCCAGTGGAAGCACTCAATTTGTTTCGCCAAATGCTGGTAAAACTTTGTAAAGTGCATCTCAGTTAAATATATTCAAATAATGGGGAGGAGAAAAGACACAAGTTGATTTAGCTTTCTCCATTCCTAACAGGAGCATGTGGCTTCATACCCGGACATCGTCGCTTATCATTGTATTGCTGTGACTCTTGGACAAGCGGGGCATATGAAGGAACTGTTTGACGTGGTTGATATCATGCGGTCTCCTCCCAAAAAGAAGTTTAAGACTGTCATCCTTGAAAAGTGGGATCCACGATTGGAACCAGATGTCATCATCTACAATGCTGTTAGTATTACTTTATGTTTTCATTAACAATACACCTTTCTTCTTTATCATAAACGATGATGATTTAGCATCTTGTCAAAAGAGAGGAAATACAAAATCTGGATTGATGTTTCAATCTGTCAGTTACTGTAATTAAAATGTGTAATACTGATATATGCTAAAACAAGTTATTGCTTGTGCATCCCTCTTTTCAATGCATAATTTCTTTAGGAACTGTAAAATCACGTTTCTTCAGTTGAGAATGTAAAACACCAACATGTATACTTGTTTTGAGACTGCACAAATGATAAAATATTTATTGATACCTGCATACGTGAGCAGTAACACTTTGAGTACTATTTCTACAAATTATTTTGGTGGAAGGGAACATTTTTTTCTTGCCACCCTGGTGTAGAGATGCCTGCGTGGTAGAATTGCAGCGGCCGAGCTAAATGTGTTTGTTGAGAAGATTGTGTGAGATTTTGTCGAATATAAATTTTGTAAACGAAGTGGTAAACAGGGGTGTACATGTAGCATAACTCTTGGTGGAAAGCCATTGGCTGAGGATGTAATGTTAGAACGACAGCTTGTCTGGCACCCTGGTGATACATGTCCTATTATGAAGTTACTTATGCAAAAACAAGTCTCCCTTCTCCTTTGAAAACCTTATCTATGATTCAGTTATAAGTTTATAGCCCATATTACTAGTCTGTTTATTTATGTGGTCTGTTAAAAATCTGGAATTATTGTTCCTGTTAAAGTTTCGGTGTTCTCAATGCACAACTATCATTTGAATGCTTTATAATTATTTTGTTGATATTAAAATGCTCGTGTGTATTTGTGCACAGGTCCTTAATGCATGTGTTCGGCGTAAGAAATGGGAAGGCGCTTTCTGGGTTCTACAAGAGCTAAAGCAACAGGGTCAACAACCTTTAAGCACAACTTATGGATTAGTTATGGAGGTAATACCCTGATGCCCGCTTGTTTAGCCTTGTTTGCAGCTGTCAGTGAAATATAAGGAAGGCTCGAATATAAGGAAAGCTACCATAATTAATAGGTTACCATTAGTGAGTATTGTAATTGATAGCTACCATATTTAGTTGTGATTTTGATTATATATAATGAGAGAACCTCCTACGTTAAGAGGCATTGAGTCTTATTGAGTATCATTGAGTATATTTGACATGGTATCAAAGCCACTTTCTTAGGATTTTCTCTCATTTTCTTAGTTCAGTTTTCCCTTGTGCCAAACTTGGCCGCTTCCCTCATGGCGGGAGGAGCATCCAGTCTTCTTCCTCTCTTCCCTGTAGTCAACACTTCGTAAGACCAGATGCTATTGCTTGGTGGTTACTGTTTTTGTGATTCTAATTGATTATATAATAAAACATGTTAGGGTATTTTTGGCTCACATCTTTGAGTTTGGTTTTCTAAGATCTCTATTTGGGTAACGTTTTACTTTAACATGTATGGTTTGACATTTCTCTCACATTCTTCTCTGCATTTGATGATTACAATAGCTACCAAGTTGTGGAATTATAGTGATATTGTTGTTCCTATTATACTAGGGTGTCTACTGCAATTTGAATAAATTTACAAAGTTAAATCTAACTTGTGGTTATCCGAGCCGACGAATTCATGTTGTGTCCTTAGGACAAGTTTCCTCTCTATAGTGTTTAAGTCTTGAGCAACTGTGTCCAGGATAAAATAGATTTCGTTACTAAGTGACTCCTCAATTACATAGGGATGTTAACATAATTTGTCTTTATAAATGTATATAGGCACATAATTTTTACACGAATTTGAAAGAATTTATTTCTAAGAAAATTGAGGAAGTAGAATTAAAATTTTGTATTGTGTATTTACCCTTGTGAAATTCCATATATATTCTTTGGATGTGGGTGTGGGTGTCCAAGAGTCATGGTCTTTCATAAAGGTTGCTACTGAATGAAAATGTAGGAATTATTAGATAAAATGGATAAAATAAGGAAGGTGCAGCTGCTGAAGAAGAAGTACAACTCTTGGGTGGAAAGTCTTTTAAATAAAATGCACAACTGCTGAACTTTAGCCCTTGTTTGGTTTAGATAAAAATAAAAAATTTAGTAAATTTTGATAAAAGTTGTACGTTATATGAAATGTGTGATTAAAATTAATTGTTGACTATGATTTAGATTTTAATCAAATTTTTTAGCTCAAAACTGGGGCTTAACTTCTGCAACGCATACATTTAGTGGGCATTCTGCTTTTCTCAAACAACAAACTATGCCTTGTTTCCTTTAAATTTGGGGTCAGTTACATTAATCTTTTTTCACCAATCTGTTCACTTTATTGCTAGTTTTGCTAAATGATCTAAAGTGACTAGATAGTTTCTCTACCACTGATACACAACTGTTTTTTTTTTTCCTGAATTGTCTGTATTACTTCATTATTTGGACTGGATGGCTAGTTTTGCTAAATGATCTAAAGTGACTAGATAGTTACTCTACCGCTTGTACACAAGTTTTGCTAAAAGATCTAAAGTGACTAGATAGTTTCTCTACCACTGATACACAACTGTTTTTTTTTTTCCTGAATTGTATGTTTTACTTCATTATTTGGACTGGATGGCTTTATATAAATAAATAATTTTTAGTTCAAATAAAATAATCAAAACAACTTTGCCTTTTAAGGTTTTCATTTTTTTTGGAACTGTTCTAGCTCATTTTTTTCCACTTATGGTATCATGGAGTTTGGTGATTGCAAAAAAATAATAAAATAAAAAGTGTCTGCTCAGCGATACAATTTATTGGTAGCTTGATAATTCTTAATTGGAGCAGTTAATGTTTGCATGCGGCAAGTACAACTTGGTCCATGATTTTTTCAAGAAAGTGCAGAAATCATGCATACCGAATGCTTTGACATATAAAGGTAATTTTGTAAAAGATATATTTTGCCTAAATCAATGCTAATTGTTCCTCTGTTAATTATTCTCTCTTATTGTCTGTAGTTGTTGTGAATACTCTTTGGAAGGAAGGTAAAACTGATGAGGCTATAATGGCTGTTGAAGACATGGAGAGGCGTGGAATAGTTGGTACAGCTGGTCTGTATTATGACCTTGCTCGTTGCCTTTGTAGTGCAGGAAGGTGTCAGGAGGCTCTGAAGCAAGTAGGTTTCTTCTGGTTTACTATACATTAATGTTACTCGATTCCTGTATTTCCCATAGCAAGTATAAATAACATGGAATATCAAAATAGTATAGTGCATTTCGGATTGTGCTTCACCTTCAGTGACATTGAGAGGTTGGGATTGAAAAATGTGAGGTATGAATCATTTTTCAAGTTAACCAAGTTCTGCATATAAATCTAATTGAATTCTATTTAACCATGCTGTGGGATTTTACTATCCCAATTTTTGTTCTTATACCATGTCTTGTTTCTTGCTCGCCATTCTTTTGATCTTTGGAATAGGATGTAAGATATGGGAAGTGAACAGGAAAAAATGATTTCTATCGTTTTTGTTCTGCATTGTCCAGCTTGCACTGAAGTTTCAGTGTCTATAGATATATGTAGATATAAACTTCCTTACAATGCTACTTACCTCATGGTTTATAACGTACAACCATGAATAGTAAACATGGGATTCTTTTAACACAAATCTTTCCCATCCTACTCAGTTCCAACCTTTTTTTTTTTTTACTGCAGATTGACAAGATATGCAAAGTTGCAAGCAAACCTCTTGTAGTAA
This sequence comes from Fraxinus baroniana, assembly GCA_903798355.1. Lineage (NCBI taxonomy): Eukaryota > Viridiplantae > Streptophyta > Magnoliopsida > Lamiales > Oleaceae > Fraxinus > Fraxinus baroniana. The sequence goes on from CAIGRO010295027.1 coordinate 12,444, forward strand.
CTTACACCGGTTTAATTCAAGCATGTCTTGATTCTGGTGACATTCAAAATGGGGTGTATGTCTTTAATTACATGCAGAAGTTCTGCTCTCCAAATTTGATAACTTGTAATATAATGCTGAAAGCTTTCTTGGATCTTGGGATGTTCGAAGAAGCCAAACTATTGTTTCTAAAATTATTGGAAAATGGCAACTCGGTTTACCAGAAATCGGATTATAAAGATAGGATTCTACCTGATATTTACTCATTCAACACGATGTTAGACGCATGCGCTGCGGAGAAGAAGTGGGATGATGTTGAGTTTGTATATACACAAATGCTGCAATATGGACACCATTTCAATGCTAAACGTCACCTTCGGATCATATTGGATGCAAGTAGTGCTGGAAAGGTATTTTTTAATCGTCTCTCTCATTCAGAATGGTTTTGTATGGGGCCTAAAATTTTGCAAAAATCTAAAATAGAGAGTTCTTTCGGGGAACTGATAAAGCTTTAAACCCGGAGACGAAAAACAAATGCAGCTTTCTTGATTGCATATACGTTGGTTAAATTTTTAAAATTTGACGGCAAAGAAGTTTTTATTTATTATGTATGGAATGTGATGTTAGTTACTATAATATATTTGGTTGGCAAAAGCCAAAAATACTAACTAGCATGTCGGCTTTTCTAGAAGAAACTGTTGGAGACAACATGGAAGCACTTGGTAGAGGCTGAACGGATTCCACCACCTACTCTTATTAGTGAAATTTTTTGCTCAAGATTGGAGGAGGGTGACTATAATGCTGCTCTCTCTAACTTTCTTAACTCTCCTTGGATTGGGGTACATGTATTTTCCAAAAAGTCTTGGACGAAAATCTTAACGGAAAATGGCCACCGGTTTCAGAAGGAGACTCTGGTTGCATTAATGCATGAGGTAAGCATCCTTGTCGCCAGAAGTGAAAACGTTGTACTCGAGCAACTAATGAGATCTTGTAAAGAATTTTTGAAGATGCACATGCAACAGACTCTGTAAAATTTGTAATACCTCTGAGATTTTGATTTTGAACGCGCTTTCAATCATTTTTACGGCATTAATGAAAAAATCAAATTATAATACATTGTTTTTTAAATGAATTTGAGGCTTTGGTATTGCAATTTGATTATCTACTCCTAATGGAAAGGTGATGAAATTGACTTCCATATTATGACTATCTGACTATCTCCATCTACAAGTTATTTAAAGACTGAAAATGGAATTGGATTTTTACCTCAACAAATTCTAAGCAAAATAATAATTGAACCAAGGGTATGCAGTGTTCTAAAATATGGTAGCGAACAGCATGTTAGTGATGTTAAGTACATTAAATCAAATCAATATGTTATAATTATCCTTGACTAATGGAGCCACGGGATTCTCAATTAGAATAGTTTTTCCGTTTCCATCTACGTTCTGTAGTATCTTTCACTAACTATTTAGTTTAATGGAACATATATACCAAAATCTTAAATCACAAATATTCCTAATACGTGTAGGTTGACTTGGATTCTTCATGGACTATATTTGAACCAGTGTTCTAAAATGCACGCATATACTTCGTATATGCCCGCAAATGCTCAATGCATTTCTTGCATACGCGTGATAATGTGGTCAATCCATTTCGTTAACCACAAGAGACTAATTTTAGGATTGACAAGCAATGATTTATTAGCTAATGCAAGAAATGACATAATTAATTATACCATATGATTATATTAATTTAGAATGATCTTATTAGTTTTGATTAAATTATTTTAATTTTGTTTAGTAGTTTCATTCTAAATAAGAACTTCAATAATAAAACAATTTTGCAATAGGTACAATTTGGTTGACGGCGGTCAACATTTTTGTCATAAATTTTAACAACACTTAAAATAGTCAATAGTACAATTTTTTCTACATCATTGAATGTCAACAATTAATTTACAAATAGCATAATTTATAATAAAATGTACATATCTATTGAAGAGGTGGCTAAGTACTCAAAGTTTTGACTTACAAAACTCTTAACAAAATTCTATATTGGACATGCATGGTTAAAGGGAAAAAAAAATAGAAATGTAATATTATACAAATATACTTCCAAGTTTTTGGACTTAGTCGCTTGAAATTCGTGAAAAAAAAAACATTAGCCTAGCAATGCCAATCTAATTTCTATATGGGTTTCACTTATCGCCAGTGATTTTTTATTTAAAAAAAAAAATGGACTGGTCATCGAGTTGTACCAAAAACTAATCATGGTAGGCCTTTAATATTTTGTTTGGTTCTTTTGACAATTTCATTGTTAAATAAATGACAGAAGTGCTTTTGAACTTGGGCACATTGACATGTTTAACGTTGGATACAACACTACTAACAAGGACTAAGGAATTGAGGGATAAAGCATGTGAGATGTTTGCTCATTTGCTGTGTTCAATTTAACATACTAAATATGATCGTGTCTCTTGATCCCATCAGAAAGAAAAATAAAAACGAAGAAGAAATGTTTGAAGATGTAATACGTAACAACAACAGCATGTTCGGCATACATACAAACATGATGGTGTTTTGCACGGTTAAATAAATTAATAAAAAATATAAGCTATAGACTCATTTCATATAGTTTTGTTTAGTAGTTTGTACTTTAATTTTGTGTGAACTTTTGTTTGAAATATTTGAAATTAAAAAGATTTTAGTCAAATAACCAGCCGTTCACCTGGGATTTCACGATTTGTGTTGCAACAACGTTAGGTACACCCAGGGATGGAGCTAGAGGGG
>CAIGRO010295098.1:0-47019 GCA_903798355.1 Fraxinus baroniana
AAATTTTTGGTAAAAAAAAAAAATTATATATGGGGCAAGAAACGGGGTAGGATCTCGCCCCACCCCCCCTTAGACGGGGCGGGACGGGAGTACCCCACCCCGAACCCGCCCCATTGCCATAACTAATTGTGATGGGGAATAAAGAAATGGTTTGAATGGATAGGTGGGTTTTTTTTTAATTATTTTAAATTATATAAAAACTGTAAATTTTTCTATTTACTCTCTAAACATCATCAACATTCGGTTAGACCAAAGGCTTTTGATCAACTAATGGTCAAATTAATGAAAACTATCCATTTGAATTTCAAGTGAGAAATTTTTAAAGGTTTGATATCATGTTTGGGATAAATGAAAGGTTTGAGTCAAATTTGTTACTAAACGAAAGATTCAGTACCATGTTTGCAATTTTTCCTAAAAAATTAGGGGTATTTGATGTACATTATTGTGAAGAAAATGTATTTTGTGATGTGTTGTGATGAAGAATACGTGTTTAAAAAATAAAAGAAAATTTTTGAATCTCCGTGTAATATTAATTTATTGAAAAATGAATGGTTAAAAATAAGTATAAAGTAGCTGCTCAACCGTGCTTCTACCTTCCCCCTCACTCACCTAACCCCACTCCACCCCCACGCCCATCTCCCACGAGGCTCAAGCTCTCCCTTTCAAGCCATTTCCTCCTCAGTCAACATGTACACGTTCTATACTCTTAAAAAGCCAACCTACACTACATCTCTCCCTCTCTCAAAATTTCCTGGTGAATTTTCGAGGGTTTAATTTCAATACTCCAAAAATGAAATCCGTTTCTTCTTCATCCCTTCTGTACTGTTCGACGTGATGACTATTCTCACTAGTCAATGGCTTTTTCCTCACGCCGTTTCAGTAATTTGTATCCAATTGTATTAATCTTATTGTTTCCCTTATCAGCTGCTTCGCTCGACTCAGATTTTGACTCGGACATCGACTCGGAGTTACTGCTGTTCCACCAGGACTACACCCCGCCGGCGCCTCCTCCTCCGCCGCCGCACCCCCCGACGCTTTCCTGCAATGACGATCTTGGCGGCGTCGGCTCTTTGGATACTACCTGCAAAATAGCTTCTAATTTGAACATCTCGAAGAATGTCTACATAGCAGGGAAGGGCAATTTTGTAATTCTTCCCAATGTTAACATAAGCTGTTCCTCGTTTCCTGGCTGTGAAATTGTTATAAATGTTACTGGGAACTTTTCCTTGGGCGAGAATTCGACAATTGTAAGTGGTACGATTGAGTTGTTCGCAGATAATGCTAATTTTGGGAATAATTCAGCTGTGAATACTACTGGATTAGCTGGGTCGCCACCGCCGCAGACTAGTGGGACTCCCCAGGGGGTTGATGGGGCAGGCGGGGGTCACGGAGGGAGAGGGGCAGCTTGTTTGACAGACACAAGTAAGCTTCCGGAGGACGTGTGGGGTGGGGATGCATACTCGTGGTCGAGTTTACTAAAACCTTGGAGTTATGGAAGTAAAGGTGGGACCACGAGTCGGGAAATTGATTATGGGGGCGGTGGGGGCGGGAGGGTAATGTTGATGATTTTGAGGCTTTTGGAGGTGAATGGGAGTGTTTTGGCGGAAGGAGGAAATGGAGGTACCAAAGGCGGAGGAGGGTCTGGTGGCAGCATCTACGTTAAGGCTTATAAAATGTAAAACATTCTTACCTTTATTGCCATATTTATTGAATTTGTTGTTAAGGGCATGTTTGGTAGAGATTAAAATCGGATTAAAATTGAAAAACTAATCGTTATTGTTGACTTTTATTATACGAGTGAGACCAATAACGGTCATATTTTCAATTTTAATTGAATTTTAAGCTGTAACGAGCCTAAATTTGAGTGCAGTAAAGCCCATATAAAATTGCTGGTAGGTTCTAATTTTAGTTTGGACGGCTGACATATGATTGCTGGGCTCACTTTAGGGCTATCTTGGATCATTGTGCAAGTTTGTAATTCTAAAGTGATTTGATTCAAAATGACTGCATCTGGTATCTGTGACACTACAGTGTAACTAAAATGTCACCATTACTTGTATGCATGTGATTATTATATCGGCAATGTACACTGCTACCTTCACTTGGTCTTCCTGTAGTGGGATTAATTAGAGAGTGTTTGGAGTTTGGTGGGTATTAAAATTAGATTTCTAGTAGACCGTGATAGAAGTTTTTGAAATGTGTGATTGAAAAGCTGTGAGAACCATGGAAAATGTGGTTAATATTGGTTGTTTGATTTTGATTTAGATTAAAATCTAATTTTAATATGTACCAAACAGCCTTAGATGCTTTATGTCTTAGTCAAGTAGAAGTACATATTTTCACGATTTTTCGATTTCATTGTTATTTTGCATTTTTATTACTCAATCTCGTAGAGTTTTGGGTTTTCTCGTTTCTCCACAACGCTGATGACAAAATTTGGCATCCATTATTGTACTAGAAAATTAATCATCTTCCAATGTCCCAAGATATGATATCTGTAATGCTGTATACGCTTTTTCTCCTAATCATTTGATTAAGAGGATGTCCATGAATTTTCATTCTTCTTTCAATTTCTCTTTTTCAAGGATACAAGATAATTTCTGCAGTACCACTAGGTCTGTGTAAATATATAATGTTTTTGCAATAAGCTGTTATTAAACTATACACGTTCTTCACCGAAGTTCTCCTAAGAGGAATGATTTGATTCAATTCATGCTTTGTTTTTGAGTACAACAAGACTATCTAAGCGTTGAAGTTTTATGGTCTGTGTGATGTTGTTTATTTTCCAAGTTCCAACTTTTGTGGTGTTTGATGGCCAATTTTTTCCATGGAATTCATTTCCCCCCCAACCCCCACTTGGCCCCTTTTTCCTTCTTTTTAATGAATTTTTTTTCCCACCATTTTGGTGGGAAAATGGTTTACAGCCTCTGCTTTTTTTTTTTTTTTTTTTTTTGGGGGCAATGAAAACAAATTTCATGGACAATTGTAATTTTTTTTTCTTCAATGGACAATTTCCACGGAAAACAAAGTCAAACGAACACAAAAAGATCCAAAATTCCAACATTTTCTATCGGAAATTATAACAATCAAACACAATTAATTGACAATTCCCAGGAAAATAATTCTAGGCAATTAAATTTCCTTCCCTGTAATTCATTTTCTTTCCACCCAAATTCCACTCTTGCAATGAAACGGACCCTTAGTGTCTTAAAATTTCACACAACTTTTCTATTGTGCTGACCAAATTCAATGGAAAATTGAGGTCTATCACATGAAGTATACTTATTTTGCAAGTGAAGACCATTGACACTTTTTTTCTGGACACCAGCAAGCATAAGAACATTCTTCTCTATTCAACATTGCTGGATTCATTAACTCTGCCAGCTTCAAACCCTACTGTTCTAAGGACAAGGAAAGGGGATGAAAATATAGCTCATATTTATGTCTTCCTTAGACCCACCATCTATCTAATTAGCTTAAAGAATAATATACTTTTGTTTCCTCTTTTCTGTTTCTATATTCATTTATTCTTGTATACTTTATTACTGTCGGTTGAAAATGAAAAAGGATCGGTCGTGTTCTTAGATATTCTGATTTATTGAGAGATGCTGTAGATATGAAGTTTGAAGCAGTTTTATAATTCCTCTTGTATTTTTTTGAAGTGCAGGATAGGAACTGGTAGCATAAGTGCTTGTGGGGGTAACGGTTTTGCTGGAGGGGGCGGTGGAAGAGTTTCCGTCGATATTTTTAGTAGGCATGATGAACCTGAGATATCTGTAAATGGTATGACCTCTGACATGTCTTCTAATGTTGTCTTATAGTTATAGTTTTCTTCTTTACTCTTATTTCCTTGTCAATAAGTGTTAACCGTTCTGCTAAGTACAAGTTGGACTCCCTTTCCCACTTAGAAACTTCAAAATGGCCAAGAGATGGAAGGTTGCCTTCAAGGGATTTAGCTGTATTAATATGTTAGCCAATCCAGATTCCCTGCGTGCATTGAGACGCGGAAAATTATTGTGGATGAAGTCGATAGTTCTTCTATGGGCAATTTTGATCCTTCCCCTGTTTCTTCCCCCCTTGTTTTGGGTGTGGGGCGGTGATTTGCAAACAATATGCGTACCAGTTTTTGAAAATCAAATGTGTGCCATGTTTCTGGTTCTTACATGTGGTATTTCATACGAAACACAGCTTTAGCTTATTTGAGGGTAGATGACGACCCAGTTGTTCCATTCAAGGGTAGACCATTCTTTAATCTCCTTGAGCTCAAACACTCATCTCTTCTATATGTGATTCAGTAGTCTTGTATAAATTCTATTTACACGCAGGAAAGTTTGATCCTCATTTTGCTTGGTGATTCAAAGCGGAAGTTAAGAGTTAGAAGAGGGGAAACTGGAAACAGAATTGATTTCTCAGTTTAAATTATTAATTTTGCCGAAAGGTGAAGCTAAGTAAGGAGTAATACAGGATTAAACTCAAGCTAGATCAAATTCTGGTAAATTAGCTGATAGGTTTAGAGGTGTGTCACGAGCCGCACTTCATGCCCTGCTTATTAATCACGGCCATAGTGGTCAACTTTTATTGTATTTTATATGAAATTGGCTCCAAAAAATTACTGTTTCCATCTTAAGTACATGCTAATTCCAATGATGCATAGCAGGTTATATCTTTCTCTAGTTGTCTAAAGTTACAATGCTTGAAATCATATGGTCTCTGTCACCAAAATTTTGAGCCAATGCATGCTTCACTCATGTCTTTTGCAGGAGGCAGTAGTCTTGGCTGCCCGGAGAATGCAGGTGCTGCGGGCACATTCTATGATGCTGTTACTCGCAGCCTTGCTGTCAACAATCACAATAAATCAACATATACAGACACCCTTCTCATGGAATTTCCTCAACCATTTTTGACTAATGTCTATATATGTAATCAGGCAAAGGCTTCTGTTCCCTTGCTGTGGAGTCGTGTCCAGGTCAGTAATGTTCCTGCTTATTCTTGCACACACTATAGGAAGCTGGAAATCTGTACAGCTATTATATCTTATCTAATTACCTGATGTCCAGAAATTCATACAATCTTGGTGAATATTGTGAAAATGTATCCTTTTGACTTTCTTACACGACGAGGAACTCGTTTAGCCTTATGGTTTGATGTTCAATTCTTTTTTAGTTCTCTTGTTTAGATTGGACGCTGAAAATTGTTCCCTTCTGGTCTGCTCATATGACATGTTAATTTTTTCAAATTTTGGTATAGTATGCCAATCCTTTCTTCTTTTCAAGTGCGCCTCTTTTTCAGTTATCCACATACCTTGACTAGCTCCTTTATTATTTGGAATTATATATTCCCATGCATCTCTTCTTGCACTCTTTACCTTGTATGTATATTCTCCCGTTTGAGACATTTTTGTAATCTCTGCATCTATGAATCACCCATTTGTTGGTCATCAATACTGTCGTTCGTTATCAGTTCAATTATTATCATGCTTGTCCCTAAACAGTTTTAGAAAACCATGTTGAGAAAATAAATACCTATTTTGTAGATTATAACGAGATTCTTTGGCTAATCAAAAACTTCATTAAGATTTATAATATTATAAATTACTTATTTGATTTTCTGAACAAAATGAAATCTGAACGCTGAGAATTTTAAAAAGCTTTTATAAAGTCAAGAATCTCTAGAATATGATATGAAACATCTATGAGAAGGGCTTCAATTTCAAGATGGAACTATCCATTTAATCATAAAATGACACAAGTAGAAAATTTATTTAGAATAATTTGATCCTTTCTGTCAGTTATGTAGTTTCAAATGAATGAGATGAATAAAAAGGATTATTTGAAGGAAATAAGTGCACAAGTTAAAACTGAGAGAAAAAGTTGTTATTGCAAAGAACATAAAGATAATTGGAAACCCATGAAACTATGCAATTACTCCTGCACTTTGTTTGAGTGTGGATGGGTAAACTTCAACTTTCAACTTTTCAGATTTTATTATTATTATTTTTATTTTGAAAGTTTAAAGTTTCCAAATGGTCGTAGTTTCGGTTAATCTAATGTTATTCAAGTGTTAATTAAATTATTGTGTAATCTGAAATTATGTTAAACATCGGCTACTTACTTCTTGGAGGCAGACCTTCAAAGTCCGTTGTAGATGGTTACGGTATTTTCCAGAAAGGGAAAATCTTGCGGAAACAAATAATAGCAAAAACATTTTTTGGCAAATAAATCCTCATAGAGCTTATGTCAGGTTATAGAACGTGTTAGCTTTTATAGGTGGGTGCTTGCGATTCCAATGAATGACCATTTTGTTGTCTTTTTAACTATTGAAAAACTTCGAACAATCATGCCATATAATATGCTTTCAGACGACATTATATACCTTTACAAAGATTATGTACATATAAAATAATGCAAATACATGGATGAGTTTTGTCGGTGTGCATGGGGAAGAGAGATTCAACTAGACATTTTTATGTTTTCACTAGCTTTTCTTGTTCATTCAATTGAGTAATTAAGTGCATGATTGGTGAAGCTTAAATTTTTTTAAGTCATTATAATTTGTGGCTCCTATGGAAATGGCTAATAAGTGGTTAGTAAGCGTTGGTCCTTTGAAATGTGTGAATAAAAAATATTTTGACCGGCTTAAATTAAATTTTAATCTTTTCCAATCATGCACTAAGAAAGCAAAAATCTAAGAAATGATAATGAAGTTTTATAGCATCTAAGAGGAGTAAAATGAATAAAAAGTAGAATGACTTTAATACATATAGATTTTGGTTTATAGTTTTTACGTATCAACTTTCTGAAACTCGTTACATATCCCAAAATGGGTTTTGACCTTGTTATAGTTCAATGATGGATACTACTGAATCTTTCCCCTTGTCGGATCTTAATCTATATCCTGGTTCAGTATTTCAGTTATGCTCTGATTCTTTTATGTATGTTAGATTTTTGAGTAGGTACCGATGCGTCTACTTTGAGTTTTCAAGAGGAGGGGTGGACCAAAATGAACATTGCCTGTTGTAGTTGGCTGGTTGCAAAGGATCCAAATGCAATAATCTTTCACTAGATGTAGTGGTCCACCAAAAAGATTGACAAATTGACCCCCAAATGTATTGAGAATAAGGCCTAGTCTGTAGTTGTTGTATGTGTTCTAAATCTCTGAACCCTTTGGGTGTGTCATCAACTCGCTGTCCATATCTTGGCTATTTGTGTGTATTTTGTTCATTTATCTAGAAGTGTTGTTGTTGTTGTTGTTGTCTTTTTTATTTTTTTCCCATAAGGATCTAATTCTGCCATCTTTCATGATGCATAATAAAGGTTCAAGGAACAATCAGCCTTTTGTATGGTGGAGTGTTGAGCTTTGGACTAGCACATTATTCGATGTCAGAATTTGAATTATTGGCAGAAGAGCTGTTAATGGGGGATTCTGTAATTAGAGTAAGTGGCAGACGTCTGATTTGTGGCCAATTATATTGATTTTCCTGATGATGCCTTTTATCATTGTTTTCATTATTGGGACTTTATCGCTTGCTAATTTCTAGAGTAAGCGGCAAATATTCTGTTTTCGTTCTCCATTTAATTTTGATCTCCTTTATATTCCCCTTTTTTGTATTATATGTTTACAACTCTTTTACTTGGTCATAAAATTGGTAGATTCTTTTGGCCAATAAGATTGGTTCATTGTTATTTTCTTTGAACTATATAATGTGGACGTGCTTTCTAGTTATTGATTCTGGTACATACTCATTCCATTTAAATTCAATGGCCTCTTTTCTTTTTTATTTTAAAATGTCACGTTACCAAAAACGAATACTTTTATGCTTGCCACCAACTTCTGAGTGGCCTCTTCAATTCCGAAACTAGCCTAACCACGGAAAATATAGATTCAATCTTTTAATTTCCCATGGGTGCCACTCGTTTTTGTTCTTCTCTGGATTCAGCAGACCGCTCTCTCTCTCAAACCATGAAACTGAATGCTGCCCCCATCTCAACAAACCATCATCATCTGAACCCCGCAATTATAGCCAACCTTGTCATCTGGCACTTCCATCACTATATCAAATTAAGAATCCACAGTGCCACTAACATTTAGAACTTTCACCCTTTCACTGACCCTCCCTACTCTTTTTTGTCTTTAAAAACAATGTCAGGTCTATGATTGGCTTGAGGTTTTTTTTGTGGTATTGCTATTGGTGTTTTGAGGGATTTGGGAGAGGTTGATTTTGGGGATGATGGGAGCCTTTTCCTTTGGGCCTTTTTGTTGATTCTAGTGGTTTTGGGCTGTTGTATCGAAGCATGGTTTTCCTTTTTCCTCCACTTTTTGTGATTTCAGTCTCTTCTGTGTGGTTGAGTGCAGCTTATGGAGAGAGGGGGCAAGGGGAGGGGGTTGAAGGTATTGGTAGATCCCCGTTGATAGTGAGCTCAGTTGCAGCGAATAAAGTCTTCACGAGCTTACTAGCTGTTAGTTGTGTGTTGGGTGGGCTGGGTTGGGGATGTAGGGTGCTCAATTCAGTCAGGCAAAATTGATTGATATCTGTGAGGAGAGAATGAGCATTTTGAAGGCTCATATTTCTATTTCATCATTATCTATGTTCTTGTTCTTGATTCAGTAATATACATACAAAAATATAAAAAATACTGTTTATACCCTTCAATTGCCGAGTTTAATTACAAATAGACCAAAAGAGATACATAATCAGCTTCTTCCTTCATCCATTTCCAGCAATCGTGAAGCAGCAATCTGGGGTTTCCACTTCCTGTTGCACATAAAAATCAGGGGAACTTATTTGGGTTGTGGTGTGATTTTGGTGGGTAGATAACAGCTATTAACTTTCTCCTGCTAGTCTTTAAATTATCAGATGATGTGGAGGCACGTAAGTTTGGTCGAGGACTAAAAGCCTATTGTACAGGAAAAAAGCTGACCAGGAAGGGGCTTAGATAGAATTTCTTGTTATGTAGATAATTTTTCAAGTAGATTATCATATTGTGTAGATAATTTTCTGTGATCGCATTTTCTATGTGTTAAGATTTGAGGTTCCTTCTTAAAAGGTCAACCTTATTAAGAGGAGTAGTCCAAGATCTTTATTAATTGGTCTGTGTCAACATCATTTATCGATGTGGGATATATATCCCTGAATACGTCCCCGCAAGATGGTGGTTCATTTCAGCAGACCAATCTTAAAATTCATGTTCTCATTTTAAAGTTTTAAAGGGATCGAATCGCTCGTTGGAGCATAATGAGCTCTGATACCATGTTAAGATTTGAGGTTCCATCTTAAAATGTCAACCTTGTTAAGAGAAGTAGCCCAAACTCTTATAAATTGGTCTATGTTTTCATTTTTATTCGATGTGGGATTCTATCCCTTAACATGTCTTCGCAAATAGTGGCTCGTTTGAGCAGACCAATCTTGAAATCCGCGTGCTCAATTTTTTTGAGTCTTAATCGGATCGAATCGCTCGTTGGAACTTAACGGACTCTGATACCATGTTAAGATTTGGGGTTCCATCTTAAAATGTCAACCTTATTAAGAGGAGTAACTCAAGATCTTTATTAATTGTGTCAACATCATTTATCGATGTGAAATATATATCCCTTAACGCTATATTTTGTTCCAGATGCATTTCTTCTCTTGCATGTGCAACCATTCAATCATAATTAATTGTTGTGCATCTATTTATTATCACAATCTAATTTCTGTAGCTTTTACCAGCCTTAAGTTTCTTCATTGTGATGCATTATCTTAGTTAATAATTCTGTATGTTTTTTTTTCTCATTCCCACTTCCCCCAGGTTTTTGGAGCTCTTCGCATGTCTGTCAAAATGTTTCTGATGTGGAACTCACGGATGCTAATAGATGGAGGTGGAGATGAAAAGCTCGAGACATCATTAGTTGAGGCTAGTAATCTTATAGTTCTGAAGGTGTGCTACTGGCTCTCTGTTTGCAATAAAAATGTGTTCTTATTGTTTGTACATAACTTGCTTTCTATTTTACTTGCACAGGAGTCATCTCTTATTCATTCAAATGCAAATCTGGAAGTTCAAGGGCAAGGTTTATTAAATTTATCGGGACCTGGTGATTGCATTGAAGCCCAACGTCTTGTATTATCTTTGTTTTATAGCATCAATGTAAGCAGAAAATTTCCATTTTCATAAAGTATGATGTCATCTGTGAGATTTCTTAGTTCTGGTATATATATTTGTGGAGAAGGATTCTTTGGTACTGATTAAACAGCAATTCACCATTATTCTAAAAAGATTTGTGCATGACCTCTTTTTCTATTTCAATGACTATGATGTCTTGGCAAGATTCCATAATTTTGGTATTTGTGCTTGTAGAGAAGGATTTTCTGATATACATTCACCAGCAATTCCATTAATCTATTTTAGATCTTAAATGACTAATGCATGACCTTGAAGTTTCTGTGCTTATTGATTGAAGTGTTATCAATGAAATTTCATAGTTTTGGTACACGCACTAGAGAAGGATTATTTCGTATGCATTATCCCTAAGCAATTTCATCGTTCAATGTTAGATTGAAATGGATTGTGCACGACCTCTTTCTTGTATCCCTTCTGTTTTGGTTTTACTTATTAAGCAAAGGTGCATTTATTTCCAGTTTCTGATCTAATTATTCTATATGGAAAATTCCCAACTTATTTGGGTTGCAGAAACTTCTTATTTTTCTTCTTAATGCTCAAGTTAGGCTTTCACACGTCGAACTTTGTTCAAAGTCAAGGTGTTCATTGTGCCTGGGCTCTGGAGATATTGGCACCTTTCCTAACCTGTGCATTTACTGAACATTTTGTCTTAAAAATTACGTGATAAAGTTTTAGTTAGTGTATGTAATGTGTGGTATGCTTATTTATGTTGTCTTCTTTTGGGTTCTCATATCATCATGAAGATTGGACCTGGATCTGTTCTGCGTGGTCCTTTACAAAATGCCTCAGATAATGCTGTGTAAGTTATGTCTTTTAATTGCTCTCTAATCATGTCTGAGATGTGCTTCTCTTGACTTTACTGAAGCATGGCATTTGCTGCTTGGTAGGGTGCCAAAACTAAACTGTGATTCACAAGGTTGCCCTATTGAACTGCTTCATCCACCTGAGGATTGCAATGTGAATTCTTCTTTGTCGTTTACTCTACAGGTGAACATTTGCTGATACAAAAATCATAAGAATTTGTATTTAGCTATCAATGCTTATTTCCTTGAACTGTTTCTCCATATTGTCCTGCCCACACTGGTTCAGAGTTGCAAAGATTTTCTTATATTATACTTGTTTGTTCTGCAGATCTGTCGAGTTGAGGATATCCTTGTTGAAGGGGTCATTGAAGGATCTGTTGTTCATTTCCAGAGAGCAAGAGCCATTACTGTGCAATCTTCTGGAATAATAAACACATCTGATAGGGGTATGGTTCCAATCTCTTTGATAAGATCCATCCCTGTCTGCATTCTAGTTCCCCTTTTCTTTTTTTCTTCCTTCAAATACACAAATCATAGATAACTGGATACTTTTCCATATTATTTATTCATTATTGAATTGTTGGCACTTTCTCTAAATTACATACTCTCTTAGTTATTGAAAATGCCAGGAGACTATAAAATTTCTTCATAATTTGTTTGATTAAAAGATCTATTGACATCTTTCCATACACTTTATTAATGGACACCTACAATTGAATGACATATATTGTGGTTCATACTCCATACACAAAAAAGTTTCATAGACTTTAGTTTGACTTCTGTTTTCTGTCCTCTGGTACAAAACAAGATTAGATATTTTATAGTTATCTTTTGGCTCTTGTAAGCGATAAATACACACCCCTAAATGTAACCTAAAGCTTAGAAAACAAACTTGCTACTGTCAGTTAGAACTAGAGAGGTTCTGCTTCTTTGAATTAACAATAGAAGATGTTTGTGCATTGAACTTGTAGAATAGAATAAGTTGGTAGTGGTGCTACTAGATGTAATAGATTTGGTTTTATGAAGTTTAACAATAACCTCTGTCTATAGATATATAAATCTATCAGAAATCTCTCTTATAATTAATACTGTCTAGGAATTTTTAGAAAAAAAGTATTTACTGCTTAATACAAGGAAATAATAATTTCTAAATGTGGAACGATCTTGGTCTCTGAAGATTTTCTCAATGATAAGGGATTTTTGTTTTGTAAAATATAATTATAAGATCATCGATTGTGTTGAAGACTGTGTAGTCTGCATCCACGAGGTTTAATCATATTTATATTTGTCAATTTAGTTTGTTTTCTATGCAGGCTGCACTGGAGGTGTGGGTCAAGGAAAAGTTTTGAGTAATGGTCTAGGCAGTGGTGGCGGGCATGGTGGTAGAGGTGGAATGGGGTGTTACAATGGAAGCTGCGTTGAGGGTGGCATATCATATGGAGATGCTGATTTGCCTTGTGAATTGGGTAGTGGAAGCGGAAATGATAGCTTGGCTGGTTCAACTGCTGGCGGTGGTATTTTAGGTTAGCTACAGTCTATGAGCTGGTCAATTGCGGTTTCCTCTCTTTTAATGTAGTACCACTGAATTAGTCAATTTGGAAATCATAATTTTGTTCAATTGCTTTTGTTATCTCTTTGCCAGCCCGAAAATTATTGAGTTTAAGTTGGTATTGCTCATTTTCTGTGGGTGAGGATTCTGATATTGGGCTTCTCTTTGATAAAGAGAAATGCCTTGGATATTTGATGAGAAGTTAATTTGGTAATGGTGTCATTTTATAATCAATAAATGAGTGGACACTTAAAGGTTAAGAGTTAATTGTAGCACACACTAGCTACATGTCACTTCCTGCATGCATTTTATCTTATTTAGCATGACAAGTGTTGTATCTTGAGTGACTTTCTTATTCTCTTATCTCTCTTTTGCAAGCCTACTTGACTGTCTTCAGATGCCCCTTGCAACAACCCTGTCACGTGTTTATATTACATCTCCTATCTGCTCTGTTTTCACCTTTTGGGTTTTTCAAGGTCTTCTTCCAATATGCTATTATAGGGGCGGTTAGTTGTTTAACCTCTGTTTATATCAAATTTGTTTCTGCAAGTTGCAATTTTATTTGTTCAGTTCAAATGCATGCCTTTTGCTTTCTTTTCCTCTTTTCACTTTTTTACTGAAACCGACATTAACTTCTCCTGTTATTTCCTTTTATTGCTACTTTTCCTTTTCCCCATTCCATGCAGTGTTGGGTTCTTCAGCCCATCCTTTGTTCATTTTATCTGTTGAAGGCTCAGTTAGAGCTGATGGAGGTAGTTTTAGGAGTAGTCCCCCAAAGAAGAATAGCCTTACAGATGTTGGGAATATTGGACCTGGAGGTGGATCTGGTGGAACTATCTTATTGTTTTTGCATACTCTGGCTCTCGGTGACTCTGGCGTTTTGTCAAGTGCTGGAGGTGATGGTAGTCGTAGTGGTGGCGGCGGCGGCGGCGGTGGAAGGATTCATTTTCATTGGTCAGACATTTCCACTGGAGATGTGTACCAGCCAGTAGCTAGTGTGAAGGGAATCATCCATACACGGTTAGTTTAAATACTTTCTCAACAGTCACAGACAGATTTATCTTGTAGAATTTGTCTTTTGATCACCAATGAATTATGTTATTTTCTGTCTTCTGTATTGATATTAAGCTTTTCTATTTACCTTTCCATCCTCTACACCTGTTTGATGATGATTTTAGATTCCTCATCTTAGATAATCAAATTTTGTTTTTCTGATTTTTCTTATTGATGAAGAGAAAGAATAGTTGAATGACTCTGTTTATATAATATGATTTGTCTATCAATAGAATGAATACAAGGTAACTTTTAGCTAATTTTCCTGGAAGCACAGAATTTGAAAGTTAGGAAGCAATAAGGGAACTGTCCCTACTTTAGAACTTCTGATGAACTTTGTCTCAGCCAATGAGGTATTGAGATTAAAAGAAATAACAGGTGTTTATTGCTTATATTTTGGTAGTCTTGGTTGTCTATTGAGTATATGCATGCATTAATGTGGTAGGATGAAACAAATTCAAGAGGGATGTTCGTTTTTATTTCCTGCAAGTCAGATGTGCAGTATACAATTTCCTGTCATTAGTCCTTCCATCTTTATCTTCACCTTAATTTGGACTTTGCTTGCTTTCTTTTGATTTCCTCCCCTTTCCACCATATGGATGCACTCATGTTGAAGGATGAAGTAAGTTGAAGAGGGATTTTTGTTTTCATTTCCTGAAAAATGTCACAGGTGCAGTATACAGTTTCCTGTTAGTTAGTCCTTTAATTTGTATATTCACCTACATTAATTCAGACTTTGCTTGCTTCTCTTTATTTCCCCTTTCCACCATCCATATTGAATGACAATGTTTATCAGATTGAAGCTATGCCCCGGAAGAGTTTTTATATTTTTTAAAATCCTTTAAGAAAACTCTACTGTTTGCATAGTTACATCACATATTAGTTTGCATTCATAATGACCTAATATCTTTTTGGATCTTTTATTTTTTTCCTATCACCTTTAATTAAGACTTTCTGGGGTCCTTGAGGCCACTCCCCCCCAACCAAGGGGAGTGGTTTCTTTAACAGTGCCATCCATGAATGTCACGATATGCATGCGGCTTAGGATAATGGGAAACACATTGTAACACTCAAAATTGGGACTTGTTACTTTAGACGATATATTTTACCTTGCTAGATGTGCATTTCTATAAAAAAAGGATTCCAGATCTGTGTTTTAGATTTACCGGATGATGCTTTGTCTATGCAAAAGCACTTGTTTTTTGTTTGTCTTGATGAGTTGGAAGAAGCCCTTATGTCATGTCTTAGCATATCTGATCATTGATATTCTATTTGTAAGCTACTCACTTGACCTTAGCCATTATACTTCAGCCTCTTGACTTGTTTGTTGCATATAAACCTCTAAAGAAAAAGATTTTTAGTACTGGAATCGAAATTCAGGCAGTTGCTCGTCCAAATTATGCAATTTCCAATGATGACTCAATTTAATGCCTTTCAGGATTTGCATTTCTTTTATTTGCAATCCCCACTTCACGTGAAAGGTTACACAAGTTATGTTAAACTATGTTCTATTAGCTTTCTATCTACTTCTATTTTCTGGTTAAGCTTCTCCACCAACACTAGGTTGTCTGGTTTTGTCATAGGGGTGGATTTGGTGGCAACCAAGGACAAACTGGCGAAAATGGAACAGTCAGTGGAAAAACTTGCCCCAAGGGCCTTTATGGAATATTCTGTGAGGTAGATCACAATTTATTTTGGGGTAGTAGTTTTTGTGTATGCTTTAAGTTTTGTAATAGTTAACAAGTACTTTTGGTTTGATAATAAGCTGCAATAGGTTTCTTCGACGAACTAGCCAGTCAATTTATTTTAGACATCGCATTGATTTAAGGATTTACTTCACTTATAGAATATGTTGTAACTTACCAAATGTATTTTCCTTTTCCTAGACATCATTTAATAATGTACTAATTTTGGTTCATTCTTCCCTTTATTTATATTAACTAATACACATAATCCTTGTCAGAGTCGAATAGTAGTTTCTGGAAACATAATTGGTTTCCGTCTCTACGTGCTACTGATGTTAAAGTTTGTCTTGAATTTCTGTAGGAATGTCCACCTGGCACTTATAAAAATGTTACGGGATCTGATGGGTTCCTATGTTTTCCATGTCCAAGTTATGAGCTTCCCCGTCGTGCTATTTATGTTTATGTCCGAGGTATCTCCGATGGATTGTTTTATATGCTTTCGACTGTTTCTTTGATGCAATTTCATTCTTAGAGACATTAATGTCATCTGTGATTTTTTATTTTTTATTTTTTTAATTATGTTGTAATATGCTTTACTATGTCAAATTATACTGCTTGATTAGGGCTAGTTGTTTTTGTTTGCCCATGTCAGGTGGCATTACTGAAACACCTTGTCCTTACAAATGCATTTCTGAGAGATATCACATGCCACATTGTTATACAGCTCTTGAAGAGTTAATATACACATTTGGAGGGCCCTGGTTATTTGGTCTTCTGCTTTTAGGTCTCCTCATTTTGCTAGCATCAGTGCTTAGTGTTGCACGGATGAAATTCATTGGGGGCGATGAGTCACCAGGCCCTGCTCCTACTCAACAGAGTTCTCAAATAGATCACTCCTTTCCGTTCTTGGAGTCACTTAATGAGGTATCTTCTGAAGAACCTTACATGTTTAATTTTGTTAATCTGCTTAGTGATGCACTTAGTGGGGAAGGGAGGATGCAATCAGTACATCTTCCTAGTGCGACTCGTGGTGATTTGAAATTGAAAGTTTGTTATCATGTCCAACACTCAGGTTCTGGAGACTAACAGAGTAGAAGAATCCCAGAGTCACATGCATAGAATGTATTTTAATGGTCCAAATACATTTAGCGAACCTTGGCATCTTCCTCATACACCTCCTGAACAAGTAAAAGAAATTGTGTAAGTTCTCTTCTTTTTCCCCTTTGTAATTGCGTATTGTATGTGTTGCCACTTTTATTGTGATTATTAATGTGCAATGGTTTAAGCTGCTCATCACATGATGGTAAGCTTTGTCACCAATTTCCTTTGCCATTGACACAGGGAGTGGGGTTTATGTTCTGTATGTATCTTGTCGTAGACCAGGTATTGCAGAATCGAACAAAAATCTAAATATTATAGTGAAATGGCAGATATGAGGGTGCATTTAATGCATTTGTGGATGAGATCAATGCTCTTGCTATATATCAATGGTGGGAAGGATCGGTACACAGTATTCTTTGTATTCTCGCCTACCCTCTTGCATGGTCATGGCAACAGTGGAGGCGGAGAATGAGGTTACAACGAATTCGAGAATTTGTGAGATCGGAATATGACCATGCTTGCTTACGTTCTTGCCGTTCGCGTGCACTGTACGAAGGGCTGAAGGTTAGTTTGCAGGGATTATAATACAGCTGGAAACAATTATATTAATTGTGCATGCCTTTGTCTAGCTTTCGAGTAACCAAATATTTTTAGCGCAAATCTTCAAACTATATTATGTTTCATATAGGTTATATAATGCTCAAGATTTCCTTTTTTTAGGTGGGCATGGGGGGAGTGAGTTTGGATCCAGGAGTTTATCCATTACCTTAACATGGCGTGCTTCCCAATTTACTAAGATGCCTTTGTAGTTGAACTAGTCCCCATTGGCATATGCACCCAATTGTTAATTTTTATTATTGTGGTGGGTGGGTGGGTGAGGGTGGAGTTAAGAACAGAGCAAATAGAAACATGGACATGAACCTGTTCGAGAAACCTATTTGTATTTGCAGACATTTCATTTTCTATATGATTAATATCTTCTCAAGAAGTGAAAGATAAAAAGCTGGTGCTTCGATGAATAGGCATTAGTCAACTGCTCTGTAAACTTTATATTTCTTCTGTTTGTTCTTCACAACACATGTTAAGCTTCATTATGCCAACTGAATTAGCATTACACGTTTTGTGTTAACTGTGTTCAAAACTTATTGATAGTTGCTTCTTAATTTTTTCAATTTGTCTCCCCTCCAAATCCATTACTTGGAGCACTTAGGGTAAAATATGTTTCATGCAATAATTGATGCTTAAATATTTTTAAGCTTGTCATAATTGATATATGTGACTATAGGTGGCTTCAACACCTGATCTAATGCTAGCATACATTGACTTTTTTCTTGGCGGGGATGAAAAGAGAAGTGATGTTCCTCCTGGTCTCCACCAAAGATTTCCCATATCTCTATTATTTGGAGGTGATGGAAGTTACATGACTCCTTTCTCACTTCAGAATGACAACGTCATCACTAGTCTCATGAGTCAGGTTTGTCTCTTATGCTAAGGAACTGAAATCGATTTGCACAGGGAAGAATGAATAATTTGAGAAAGAAATTTTATTCTTCATCATTTATAGAAATCTGGAAGTGTATTAACTCAACACTTTTACTTTCAGTCAGTGCCACCTAGCACATGGTATCGCTTTGTGGCTGGTTTGAATGTGCAGTTGCGTTTGGTACGCCGGGGTTGCCTCAGAGCAAAATTTCGCCATGTCCGTAAATGGCTTGAAACTTTTGCTAATCCTGCTTTAAGGATCTATGGTATTCGAGTAGATCTTGCCTGGTTTCAAGCTACGACCAATGGTTATTGTCATTATGGACTTTTGATATATTCTGTTGAAAACGGAATAGACCATGTATCTTTAGAAGGGCCTGATGGAGCACCTAGAAGTCAACAGCATTCACGGTATTGGTTTGTGATAATGTTAATACATACATATTTAGTTTGATACGAGCACACACACATTTGCATGTGTCCACTAATAAGTTGAAAAGCACATATACATACAGATGTATCATGTATGCCTCGTTTGGGAAGACTAAAATCTTTTTAATTTTTTAAATGAAACTGCTCAATCTTATATTAAATAATGTCGTCAACAACTGCCAGCACAATAAAATGTGGAATACAATGAGTGCATCAGAAAGAAAAGTGAACCAAGGAGCTGAATAAATGTTTTGTTTTGAAAGTTAAAGCAATTTGGCATTCAACTCCAACTAAGCAGTACATGTCCTAAATGTTGTTACAACTACTTTTTCTGTGCATTTTCAAACTGCAGCTGTTGATGTTTGTAATCCTATTTTCCTTTCTTCCCAATGATTTATTTGCTAATCCTCTCTTATTCCCTTCATTTGTTTGTTTATCTTTTGTTGATTTATTTATTTTTTGATGGAGGTGACCAGCTATTGTTAGCTTAGCAGTATTCAATGTTCTAGTTGTGACTTTCTTGTGTTGCTATCTCTTATCTGTACAATAAGGTTGGAAATTGATTGAAGCAATTTAGATGGATGAATTTCTTTAGGTGGGCATTTTTGCATATTCTCATGACCATGCATGCATACTTTTGAGTTTGGTGCATATGATGGCAGGTTATTTTTTTTTTAACAAGTGCAAGATGGACTACAAAGAATAGAATAACCACACATTTCTAGTTTTGATCTTATTTCTTGATTTTTGTTTCCTTTTTCTTTTACAGTGGTATATATACTAGAGAGGAGACATATTTAAGTCGTAGTCAGAGAAGCAGCTGGGGTAACTTAAGGCGGAAGATTTATGGTGGGGTTTTAGATATTGACAGTTTGAAGATGCTTAAGGAGAAAAGAGATATACTTTTTTTGCTCTCTTTTCTAATTCATAACACCAAACCTGTTGGCCACCAGGTATCTCTCTCTTTCCAAGAAAGAAGAAAAAAGAAAAAATCCTGATTGGCTTTATTTCCTTTGTGGCTGGTGGTGGTGGTTATGCATCCTACATGGCCATTCTGGTTATGTATTATTGTTCCGTGGTCGGAAATTGTGCATCCTACGTGGCCATTTTATGTATTATTTTCCCTTCCTAAACTTGCCGTACATCATTTGCTGCAGGATCTTGTTGGTTTGGTCATCTCTATACTGCTTTTAGGAGATTTTAGCCTAGTATTGCTCACATTACTCCAGCTGTTTTCACTTTCCCTGGCGGATGTCTTTCTTGTTCTGTTCATTTTACCTCTTGGGATTTTGCTTCCTTTCCCTGCTGGTATCAATGCTTTATTCAGTCATGGACCAAGGCGATCAGCAGGTCTTGCACGTGTATATGCTTTGTGGAACATCACGTCTTTGATAAATATTGTAAGTGTATCCTTGACATCTGTGGTATTGTATCATACTTTATTGGGTATCATACTTTTGGCTTGCTTTTTAGTAGCTATTTTTCTTTAAAGACGTCTAGTCATATTTGAGGTTCCAGATTGAGGAATAGTTTCTTTCCATCACCTTTTCTTATTTTTCTTATCAATCATGCCTCGCACTTTCCACTTGTTTGAGGCCTCGTGATTGGAGAGATTTGATTTTTCAACTCGTAGATTTCAATAAAATTTGGCTCATTTAGTTGGTTTTATTGGTATACGCAGGGTGTTGCATTTCTTTGTGGATATGTTCACTATAGCACGCAGTCAAGGAAGAAAATTCCATTCATTAAGCCATGGAATATGTGAGACAAATTCCAAGTTTTTTATATTAAATTCATTAACTAACATGCTATTGTTCTTATGCTTCCCCTATGTTTTTTATGCAGGGATGAAAGTGAGTGGTGGATTTTTCCTCTTGCACTAGTTTTATGTAAATGTATCCAATCAAAGCTCGTTAATTGGCATGTCGCAAATTTGGAGATCCGAGATCGTTCCTTGTATGTTAATGACTTTGAGTTGTTTTGGCAGTCATGAGATATATCTGGAGCAAATTTCTTCCGTGCTATCACCACCATAATTTTTGTGTTTATTTACTGTAGTCCTTTAGAGTAGAGTGATTGACATACGAGTAGAAAGTAGCTTAATTAATGTGAAGAAAGGAAAAAGAGTTAGAGAGAGGGGGCATTCCATTATTTAATCCCATCTGTGCAGTTACTGTACTAATATGTCAAAATGAGATATTCCCATGGTTAATGTAAATTTTATCTACTTAGTTTTTTGGGTACTGCATTCAATTTCATGCTTTTTGGAGGTTATTTTTAAATGTAAATGTAACATTTATTAGTTCTCGTTTAAACTTTTATATGTTAACTTATTTTAAATATTTTAATATAATGTGAATAGGTAAACCGCGGATTAGAATCGAACCAACTGCAAATTATGGTTTGGTTCGGTTCGATCTGAAAAAATTCCAAACCGCGTGAAAATGTTTTAGTTGAAAATATGGCACAATTCGTCCAAATCGAATCGTATTCACCCCTCTATTTTTTATGGGCAAACCTTGTCGCTAGTCTCCAATCCATTGCGTGAATTTGATTCAAATTTAGCTCCTGTGTGACAATCCTTTCTTTCAATTTTTTTTAACTCATTTTTAATCAAGCATTTTTTCAGAATAAAATATTATTCATGTAAATTTTATTTTATTTTTTCATTTTTTGAATCACCCCTCCTTGAAAATCTACTATTCAAAAATTCATTTTTATCAAAAATAAAAAAAAAGGTCAAACAAGGGCTTAATTTTAATGCATTTTTTCTATCTTTTTTTCAATCACATGTTTTTTTATAAAATAATATTATATGTAAACTCAAAACTTTTCTTTCTTTTTTATTACCTGGAGGACTTTTATTTGATAAAGTTATTTTATT
The DNA here is from genome assembly GCA_903798355.1 of Fraxinus baroniana. Lineage (NCBI taxonomy): Eukaryota > Viridiplantae > Streptophyta > Magnoliopsida > Lamiales > Oleaceae > Fraxinus > Fraxinus baroniana. The sequence continues at coordinate 21,144 of CAIGRO010295098.1, forward strand.
ATGAGAACGTATGATTGAAAAAGGCCGGTGAAAAAGAAAATTAAATTACGCGAATGAAGAAACAGATAAATTAGAAAATCATGCAATGGACTCGAGTTTACGCCCACACATAAATTATATAAAAACAAAAGAAAATAACATAAACAATAAAAAACACGGAAAGTGGAAACAGCACAGAGTATAGTCTAAACTCATAAAAGACTATTCCCCGATAAATCTCTCGATTTCTTACTCTACACGCCCTGGTACGCATATCAATTCTGAATGTTATTATTGGCGTATTTTGAATTAAGAGTTTCTACGATGCATATATTTGAATTTGATATACGATTTAGAGTAGAGTAATTTTTCGATAATAATATTTGATTCATGTACTTTTTAAAGACTTCTTCAGTTGTTCGTGCTATGTTTTACGATTAAATAGTATCAAGTTTTTAGTAATTGCATACGGATTTGAAATTTGCTGATTTTTTTTGGGCACAGATCGAATTTTTTTAGTTAGCGTGGTGTGGAGATTGGTGGGCGCGGTTTTATTGTTTTAAGGAAAGAGAACGGGAAACTTAAATCTTGCACTGTAGATTTTTTATAACACTTATTTAAATCTGATTTTTCATGTATATGCACTTAATTCAGCCCCTTTTGGTAGTTATGAAAATAAATCTGTTGTGCAAATCATTATGTATTTTTGCGTCATTTCTGATGTTGAAATCTGAATTTCTCTTCAAGATATATCTATGAGTTCTATGTAATATAATTCAATTCGTGTTCAAGATTCTAAAAAGAAAATAATCTTAGATCTACATTGATTATATTTACAATTGATTTAATGTATATGAAAGTTTAGGTCATAAAGTACTTGGCTAATCCAGTCCTGGATTCAAAATCCACTGCAATAGAAATCTGCAGATGGATCCCGTAGATTTTAGTATGTAGTACTGAATCAGAATTTCTTCCAACTCAAGTTTTCAAGCTTTCTTAAAGTTTATCTCTGGTTATTTGACCACCAAATGTTTGACTGGTGTTTTTTCCTTGGAAAACCTGATACATTTGAAGCTAACGAACATGAAATTGCAAAACTATGCAAGGCACTTGAAATATGAATATGAACACCAAATTATGAATTTACTTTTAAAAGTTGATCTCCTTTGGTTGTGCATTTATGATCTTTAAATGCTGGACTTAGGCTTTCCCTTTGTCATTGTTGCGCAAGCATCCTCTTCTCTTTCCGTGGATATTTTTTACCTTGTGGCTATTAATTTGGCAAAAATTTAAGTGATATTATAACCTAGTTGATGTTTAATTGCAGAAATGTATGATAATATAGGCACACAGTCGGGGGTGCCAAGACCACCTACCAATGCACAGCCAAGCCCTTTCACAAATTCATTCTATGGTGCTGGTTCAGGATTCATTAGAGGTGGACTAGGTGCTTATGGAGAGAGAATTTTAGGATCCAGCTCTGAATATGTGCAAAGCAACGTAAGTAGCTTACAAGTACTGTGATGAGACCCTGGGAATTAATCTATATATGCTTCAAAGGGTGTTAGGTAGATTTAGATCATCAATCATTCCAATGCTGGATCTTGATAAATGGGATTTGTCATTGTTATTATCTATTCAACTCGTTGAAAGATTCTCATTTAATTTTGTTTCGTTTCTGAACTCTCTTTGCGCAAATAGATTAGCAGGTATTTTTCTGACCCTCAATACTATTTCCAAGTCAATGACCAATATGTAAGGAATAAATTGAAGGTTGTTCTCTTCCCGTTTCTGCACAGAGTAAGATTTTTTTTCCTCTTGCTATATTATCTTCCACTCGTTCCTTATAATTTCCGCATCTTTTTGGCACCACTGTTCCTTCAATAGTATTTCTCCAATCCTCCTATTTTCCTTTAGGGCCATTGGACAAGAATCACAGAGCCAGTGGGTGGCAGGCTTTCCTACAAACCCCCCATTTACGATATAAATGCACCAGACTTGTATATTCCATTCATGGCATTTGGTACCTATGTTGTTCTGGCCGGCTTATCACTTGGTCTGCATGGAAAGTAAGTTTGTGAGCCAATCTTGCACTTGTTTGAATGTTTTATTTTAGCTTGTAATTGTTTGCCTCTGAGCCAACTTTTTCGCTCTGGGTGTTTGGGAACACATGAATGGCACTCTTGAGAATTGAATTGTTTTCAGCGGTGCATATTCCTTTAGCCCATTTCTATCTTGAGATGCTATGATATTATAAATTAATATGGGTTTTTTGTGCATGCATTATGTTCCCTTCTATCAAACCACATCATTTAAAAGCTTAGATGTTTAAGAGGGAAAATTTATTTAGCCTTTGTTTGGTGAAATTTATAAATCATTTATAAATGATCAAACTTCATTTTCAACAATATATTCCAACGGCCACAAGTACTATTTACTTATTCATCAGTTGTTTCTATAATTATAAATTAAACTGTTAACAAATTCTTCCCAAATGGAGGCTTATTTGTAAATATATCTTCAACACACCACCTCGACTGTAGACTGGCTTTTAGAAATTTATGAACATATTTGTTATGGAATTCAAACCCAATATATTAGGATTTAATATTTCTATTTTGTTGGCTCTTTTGTATTTTTTCTATTTCATTGGATATATCATATGGGGACTAGATGAAGTTTGGCGAAGTAATTTTTTTTCATTATTTAGATACACGTGTTTAAAATAAAAAGTTATTTAAATTGTGTTTTATGCGTAAGTTTAGACAAACAACACATTGTCATATATGTATGTGATAAGGGTTGCATAAATGAGTGGAGATGGTATTTAAAACAACGATTGATACTATGTTAAGCCACTATCAAAAAGTTTAAGCTACTTTGTCAGTAAAGCTGTCAGCATTAATGAGTTGTGGTCATTTTGTGGTTTCATCTTCTCTTTTTTTCATTCATCATTAGTTAGGTTCCTCTTTTATTTTGCCATCATGAAATATCTATGATGATGTAGTTTACAAGAGAGTTTTCCTGCATGTTACCCCTCTCACTCCCTTGCTTGTTCTCTAGTCCAAGTTGCCATTCTGCTGTTTATAAAATAAACATATTGTCCACCACGATTTTCTCCCATTCCTGTATCTGTCACTCATGCCAAGTGGGGAAACCCCTTCATTTATCTAAATATACCTGTGATGCTTGCCAGGTTTAGCCCAGAAGCTCTGAACTGGCTGTTCATCAAGGGGGTGGTGGGCTGGTTTTTGCAAGTCACGCTGCTGAAAATGACTTTGTTTTCATTGGGTAGTGGAGAGGTACCTTTACTCGACATCGTGGCATACGCTGGATATACTTTCACAGGATTGTCTTTGGCTGTCTTGGGACGTATTTTCTCGGGCTACATTTACTACTTTCTGATGCCGTGGACATGCTTATGCATGGGAGTTTTCTTGGTGAAGACAATGAAGAGAGTTCTTTTTGCTGAAATGAGGAGTAATGATTCAAGCAGGCATCGCTATCTCTTGCTCTTTATTGCCTTGGCACAGTTCCCACTTCTCATTTGGCTTGGTAACATTACTCTGAATTGGCTTTTTTAAACGGTATGCCTTTAGTTTGAAGTTAGAAATTTTGGTGTTAAAATGAAAGTTTCCTGAAGTTTTGCAGGCAATTTTATTAGTTTGTTTGATTCTTGGGAACTTCTTAGGCTATTGGGAGAATTCCATTTGCCCTTAGCACATTTAAGGAAAGAGTCACGTTACTTGTACAATCTTGTTTACTACTTTGTTTACAACATGTGACTAGTCAAAAATCATATTCATTCATTTTAAAAACTATTTTTGAAATCGATGACTGAGATCTTGACTACACGAATTGTCAAATTAGTTGTCAACAAATATATTTTAAGGAGACGTTAATGTTTCTAGGTACTGGAAAGAGTGACAGAAATGGATTAAACTAGCTGTACACGCTTCATGCACATCATATTTAACACTCTTAAGTGTTGTCAAAATTTGTGTCATTGATTGTTTATAAAGTGTTGTGAAGATCAATGTCTAAAAAATGATACCTCACATGTCAAATTTAATGTAAAATTTAGTGTACATGTAGCTTGATTGGACAGAAATAGAGGATAGAAGTATTGGCATTAAAAAATATTTGGAAAATTGTAACGTTGGACCATAATTTACTGCATTTGTAGCAAGTTGTTCGGACTCTACAACCTTTAAATCGAGACATTTTGATCCTCGAACTTTTCGTCGTCTTAATTCTAGACAATGAAAATAGATAAAGCGTTGCTTCCTTGTGAACGAAAATCTGTTCCGTCATGATGAGTGCTTGAAGCCTAAGTTCATTTCAAGATTCTATTTATAAAGAACATTTTATGGAACTTATTGATTTAACCTAATCTTTTGTCTAACTTGTTTTTTCTGCCAATGGTCGTTCAATTCAAATATGATTTAAATAATTTAAGGAGGCGAGTATTAAAATTTGTAATTTATTAAATGTAGTCATAATAAAGTAAGAATAGATAGTGAATTTGTTACTCCACATTTGGAGTCAAGAGAGTCAAATTCATTTTCCATTTTAAAGATTAAGAGTCTCTTTAAACTTATTTTTAAGCATTGAAAGTACAAAATGAAAGTATGTTACAGTTGGTGAGTCAACTGGAGATGCTCCAAGCACTAAATCAAGCATATAGTTGGATTTTAATGTCGATTATAGTGAATCATTTTTTATTTTATGGACACAACTTGTTTTATGGGTTTAAGTTGTTACAATTATAATTTATTCTTTTCTACAATATAAGTTAAATGTATATGTTCAAGGATCATTCAGCAAAGGAATGCAAGCACTTTGTAATTTGTTTAAAAATGTTGATATTGTCACCATTATTTTGCTTTGTTAAAGCTTGCCATAATATTGTTTATCATACTTGGATGTTTGTACATAAAAATCTAAGAGCATCTTCAACGCATTACATGGATCGTCATCAAATTTTCCCTCGGTCTTTCACTAATGAACGCAACCCTTCTCGGCCAACCGATTCCATCCAAAAGTTCTGTTAGGCAAATGCCAAAAGACAATATTTCCCTCAATTTTATTTGTTTTTTAAAAAAATATCAAGGAAAAATTGGAGTAGGAATCCTAGATCTTTCAAGAAGTCCAATTGGGTCATCTTCTCCATCCACCCCTCCCCAACCCAACTCATAAACCCACTTGTCTGCCAGTGCCACCACCCAACCTCCTCTGACCCGTCGCCTCCGCTGATATCACTACCGTGAAACCCCGGCGGCGGTACAGTAAAATGCCAAAATGTTTGCATCTTACATAAGCACAAATTAAAAAACAACTCTAGCAGCATTCTTTTGAGCCTATTTTCTTCATTGATCTGTGGTAGACCAACTGTTTTTTATCGATGATAAACATAAGTGTCGGAAATTTTGTCGTGACAACTGACAAGAAGGAAATATAATAATTGTTTTCCTTAGTTTAACCTTCTCGTGTATAAATATAATAATTTAATCAATAATGATACGTGTACATCTGGAGTTGATACTTCAGATGACACTTCCCTATCATGGAATGGGACCGCGAGTAATAAAATAATCGCGGATCCCCCATATGAGGGAGGTGTCATCTGAATGCATGTGTAGCATGATTTTGATTTAATTTCCAAAAATTAAGTCTTGGGTCAATATTTCTCTAATTTAAATTGAATATGTCAAATTTCAAGTGCATTATAAAAATCCACAAGTCTTTAATCTTCTTGGCTTTCTGAATGTTGATATATGTAATCAAAAGCATTTGGCTCACATTTACAAATTGTTTATAAACACTCAAAATATTTTCTATGTATTCGCAAGTAATATCATACTTATATATCACTTATTTTTTAATTTAATTCAACAAATAAATGAACGATAATCTATTTCAATAATAATTCCAGCAGTAAAAATACAATCAATTTCAATAGACAAATTACAAACTCCCAATAATCATAATAGAAAACAACCGATTTCATAAAAAAAAAAAAAAAAAAATCCAACAATGAATTTCAATATTCCATAAAATACAAACTACCAAGTCAGGACAAGTCATTACTTACCTTAGAAGTGAGATCGAAGTCGAAACTCGATATTGGCACAAATGTCTCAAGCAAAAACACGAATTACTGAAATTATATATTTACATTATGAATTTCATTGTTAATGGATAAACATATTCAAAACATAAATTTAGATAGAAAACTAATACAAGACCTAATAATGCAGGAAAATTATAGAATTGTGAACTTAATTTATTGAGCAGAAAGCAAGAACCCTAACAAATAACTCAATAATGTAAGAATCCAAGCACATACCTCAATAAAATTGATAAAAATAGAAAACAATAGGGACTATAACTCCATAACAAATTTTAATCATCAGCTGACTCCATAACTTATTTAAAAACTCTTTACCAATTCTAGTAGTTTGATGGACATTAAGGCTATTGATTTAAATAGTGGGGTCTTAAGACGTTTGACATTGAAGTGAAGAAGTTGTTGGTATCCACGAACTAAGTATAAAAGGCAATTATTTGGCAAAAATTGCAAACATAGGAACTGGAAGAAAAATGAAATTCGAGGCTTGAGAGAAGTTGGAAAGCCAAAAGTGAAACGAAAAAGACTCGTGCAAATAGGGGAAAAGTGAAATTAAAAATTTTAGAAACGAAAATTCAAAAATTTCTGTGGAGTCACCTGACCCACACGAACCCGTGTAGATCCGTCCATGGTTGCCTTGGTAGGACCCGAGGGCTTCCAACTTAGAGAATGTTGAAGCATGAATATCGCTTCACTAGCTTAGAGATAATGTAAGCACAAATATGCAAAATTTCTACGCTTATATCAATAAGATCTTTAGTTGTGATTGGATAATTTTTTTTATTGCTTTTGAGGAAATCTGTCTTTAAATGATGAAAGTTTATTATGGATGTGTCAAAATTTGGTTGAGAATTCTTGATGTTGGCTGTACCTCTAGTAGTGACGAGAGAACCTTATGAATTTTCATCATGATGATGTTTCATTGTTGTTATCAAGACGTGTTCTTGATGTAGTTGGATCAAGCTTTTAGTCAATAGTAGGGAAGAAAACATTGCATTCCCAATATTGTTCTAGTGGAGATTTTTAGGAGTTGAACCTGTAAATATAAGCATATTGTCGAACCAAGCTAAATATAGTGTGCATATGCCAAATTTCAACCCTCGTTACTTGTTAATTGGATAGAGTTGCAGCATTGAATTTAAGCCAACAATCAAATGCAATTTCTATGCAAGTAATTCAAACCGGGGGGTATTGAGGCGTTTGACGTTGAACCCATGTACATCCCCATGGTTGCCTCGGCAAGACCCGACGTTTAACCTCCACAATGCATCAAATCAACTATTTCCATTGAAGCATGAATTTCACATCACTAGCTTAGAGATAATGTAAGCACGAATATACAAAATTTCGGAGCTCATATCCATAAGATCTTTAGTCGAGTCTTGTCTCTTTTCTGAGATAGATGAGGCAAATATACAGAGTTGCATATATTATAAACTACTGCTGCTATGCACATGTAAAAAGAGGCAGGAAAAATTGAATACGAGGTGCAGCACGTTCTTTCCTGCAAGTTCGCTGTGACCCAAGGACTATGGTTATACACATACAAACGGATGCTTTTCACACCAAAATTCATGGGTCGGCTGCTCATCAACGGGCTAAGTTTTTCACCGACAGATCAAACTTCGTTAGGATCCGTGTCATTTCGTAAATCCACGCTACTCAATTCTGCAACAGGATTATTGCAGGGAAGTAGACATGGAGTAGCAGATGCCTTCTCTTTCTCGTCAGATGATGCTCCATTTGCCCAATTCGTGCTCCCATGAAGAGGCAAATGCCCTGAGGAGATGCTGCTGCATGCACTTCCTGTTTCTGGCGCATGACCCTTGCCCTCAGTTTCAGCAGATGCCGAATTCGGTTTGTAATCTGTCTCTGGTAAAGTCGAGGATGCTACTTTATGGCCTGCGCTTTCAGGCAATGAAGTAAGGTCTACTGCAGGCGACTTGGGAACTTCGGATTCACTGGCTTTACCAGTTCCGTCTTTTCCACCCCCTACAATGTAGACTTTCCACACAAATTAGCAGATGGGCACAGCGTGCGATATGATGGGGCTGTCTATTCATGAAATGTTTGATAGGGAGGAATAAATAGCACTAAATACTATAAAGGGGTAAAAAGACGAAAAAAATAATTCATCGTACCATCGTGTCCAATGCTGCAACCCAAATATGAACTAAATAAACACAGTAACTAAAAAGAAATAAAGACCTGGATGAGAAACCGAGTCGGTGGCCACATTGGCACTTGACGCACATGAAATTCCAGTTCCTCTTTTCATCTTCGACTGCATTGCACAATTATGATATAAACTTTATCAGCTTCTGACAAGAAAAATGGAGCTCAAAATGCTCGGAACTAAAGCAAAGAATAATCATGAAAATCATTTGGTTGAGCTAGCATACTATGATGACGAGAGTTCAATCACTTGAAAGAAGCCAACAAAAGTTAAAATAACCGAGCAAGTCACAAAGAAAAAGGGTCTTCTTGGCAAACTGATATTCATCACACACATTTTCACTTTGAAGCATTACAATCATACTCAACGTTTATGTTTCAGCATTTTCTCTGGAACTGAGACATTATGGATCATGTGTGGTTCAACGATGCTTTCCTTATTACAGATAGAAGACTTTAGCATATTAGCCAAACAATAATATGGAGGTTACATGACTTACCTTTAGATTCTCTTCACAGTACTTTATAACGAGTGAGACACTTGTGCAATGGCCGTGCAGAAGTGTGTAAGCCCATAAGAGAAGTTTCCGTGAAGTATTCATATCAAGTAAGTCGACACCATCTATTCCTGGCTGGATATATGTTTCTGTTGCCAGCTGAGATGGCACCATATAAAGGTTTATTCCTGATGGGAGCAATGCACATGAGGTGTCCTTGTAAAAATTGTAAGAAGATCTAAGTAATGAAGCAGCAGTTTCCAAATCTTCATCTGAAACTTTCTTGACTATAACATTCTTAATCCTAGACAATGAAGGGTTCCATTTGGATTCAAGCATCTTAAGATGAGTCAGGTCCTCAAATGCGGAATTCCATAATTCTTCTGATTGCAGATCAACACAGAGCAGCTGCTCATTTTCGAATCCACCACCTAATAAATTCTGAACTTGGATATCACTAGACAGCCTCAAATGCAACGGTGTAACTAAAGCCATGCTAATGACAAGAGACCGACACCAGGCAGCAGAAACATGCCGATACACTTTAGTACAGTTGCTATTGGACAATTTCGGGTTCTTCAAACGCTTTCGTATCTTCTCATTTATTCCTTCAAGCATTTCTACCTTGATATTTCTCTCTAGCCACTGGATGTATTGATATAGATATCTGTAATAAAGAAATAACTTGATAGTACAAGTACATTGCTTTTGTATGCCTTAAGTTAAAGGGGAAACTGAACCATTGTTCCCTAACCTATTGCCCAGGTAGAAGTTGATCCCAAACTTTTAAAAACGAGCAAGTTGATAGTCAACCTTTCATTGTACTCTCTCAATTAGTCCCAGAAACCGTCCAAGTCATCATTCAGCCGTCATGTGACCCTCATGCAAACATCACTCTGTTTTTTTTGGTTTTCAGTCAAGGTTCAGAAACAAGATACAACTTCATAAAGTTGGAGATGTGATTTGACAGAGATTTAGGCACTTTCCATCCCTGGGGAATCATTCTTCAAGAATAATGATGGTTGAAGAGCAATTTGCTGATTTTTAATTGGAACCAACTTGCTACTCAGGTAATAGGTTAGGGATCATCAGTGCAAATTTCTCAGAGAGAAATCAATCAATATATGAGATATGGCAGCGTGAAACTTGTTGTGAAGATGTTGCACACACCTGTAAATATTTGTAATTGAAGTTACCAAGAAATCAAACACTTTCAGGACTTACCCGCACAAGTTGCTTTCAGTCAATTCTGGACTCAGGAGCTCAGGCAAGCAGCAAATCTCTGGCCACATGTTGACCTGCTCCAAAAGTAGAGAGAATAATTTCTCCAGCAGATGCTCGACATTATTGGTGCTATCCAAATCAGTCCCACATTGACGTACTGAGAAAATTAAGGCTCTGATGTACCTCCCGAGAGCAACTGGAACAAGATCTTCAAGGCACAAGGAGAACTGTATTCACAACGGATTAGGTATTAAATTTTTTTGGTGGAAATAAAAACTAGAACCAACATTTCAAGTTAGTTGATAGATCTAACTCTGTTGTGTATCAGTTACCAGTTTCGATTTTCGCAAGGTAAAATTCATACTCCACAAATTCCATAAGAGAGCACTTTTGGGGCTTTCTCTAGTTTGTGATCATTAATGAAAAGGGAAATGGACCAAAAAAACGATAGAAAGGGAGAGGCATAATGTAGTTTAAATTAAGTGTTTTAAATATGCAGTTAAAAATTGATACAAGGGAAGATACCATAAAACAGAACGTCTCTTTCCTATTGCTTTTCATTGTCGCCATGTAATGAGAGTTTTTTCATTTCCTACCCTTCAAGTTAAAGGTATGATGATAAGTTAAAAATTATAAGTGTAATCGCAGAATATTGAGGGAAAAGCAATTTAAAACTTTTTCCTCTAGCTCAAAGTTTCATAGAAACCGATGAAACTTCTGCAGAAATTGTTTGAAGCAAAAATAGAAACAACTTGGTGTTATTCTTCTATCAACCAACCAATTAGACGCAAAAAGAAATAAAAATGCTACTATACATATATATATAGAACGAAATTCATATTTACATGCTTGCAACCATGTGAGATAATGGAATAAATGCAAAAATTCAAGCAAAAGTCAAAAGCATTAATGTTCTAATACCCTTTTATCTGCTCGCAGAGAAATATAAGCCCGATCAAGAGTAGAGATTTCTCCTGTTTCCTCCAACAATTTCAAATAGAATAAGATGTATTTCCGAATACAAGTTATATATTTTCGAGAACTTTCTGCTAAGTTAACTTCCAGGGTTCTCTTGTTTCCAGAGGGACCTGGTGTTTTGCGTCTGTATTACAAACAGGGAGGAGAAAAGTGAATAGGTGCTGTAGTTTAAGAGAAATCCAACAAAAATTTCAAAATTAGAATTGACAGGCCCTCAAGAGAGAAATAATGACCTTTACTCATAATACACACCAATTATATTTAATTACATTTAACTTTTTCACTATGATGATATTTTCATACTGTCTCTCTAGCTGTTTGATTACTACAAAATTCAACCACTTATTTTGAAGTTCTCATTTATGATCGCAAATGTTTGAATTTAAAGAACACAGCACAAAGATAAATAGTAAGAAAATAGGTAAATACTTCATGTCAGTATAGATATTAAATAGAAAACGCATGTTATACCTGCCTCTTTTCACCATACTGTCAATCTCCCACATGTTTATAGTAAATGAAGAACGCGACGACTTAAAGCAGAATGAAAGTTCCTCTTTTGCCTTGTCTATATCCCCTGTTCTACCTCTCTTGTACAGCCCCTGGGCAAGCATATATCTGGCTTTATGGAAATGCTTGAGTTCCCCTTCCACGCAAGTTTCCAGTGCAGAAAGGCAATCACTGTAGAGCAGATGCCATGTAGTTTCAAATTTATGTAAGTCTACCGGCTCAGAATTATTTTCCTCAACGATCATTGATGATTCTGAAGTTTCATGGCCAAGCCTACTCAAAATATTCATTACACTTTCCTTTGTTGAATGGGTGAAGGAATATGCTGCGACAACCTAGAACACATACAGCGTTAACAGAAAACCAACAATCTCTAAGCAATCATCAATATATTTGAGTTTTTAGATTATCAATCAAATACAGCAAAATCAGTAACTACAGAGCGCATGAGTTCTTCTATGCGTTTATTTGGTTCATTTCAGTGTAGTTTTGTGGAAATAGTAGTAATTGGTATAATTTGAGTTAATTTTATAGTTGTATTACCACATTTGATGGAGCAAATTATTACCATGTTGTTGCAGTTGATTATAGACAGTTAATTGCAGGAGTAATTACAAGAACTATTTAGATGAGTTGGTCAACGAGATACCGGAGCAGGTTGTCGTCTTGCTTCTAGCTAGTTAGTGCTGTTTTCTTACCAGTTCGGCCTATGTTTGGCTCATGGTTATAAATTGTTCATAAACACTTGAGCCAGTTTTTATCTACACATTTCGAGACTCACGAGTACTACCCACTTATCCACCACTCAATTTTATTTATTTATAATTATACCGTTTATAAACACTTCCAAACTGAAATCTATTTATAATCTAAACCGTTTATAAACACTTCTCAAACATGCTTTCATTTTTAATTTGTATTTATCGGGATGGTTCAAGCCATTTCCATGTTGATTCAGTTCTGATTCAAGTAGGCTCATTCCTTCTTCAGCCAGTTCACATCATTTAAGCTATTTCCCAATGGACTCAATTCCCTTTTTCTTATATTCTAATTCTTCTAGCTTGGGGTTCATTCTAAAATTCTAACTATTCTAACTTGGAAAGTAGTTGTTTATGAAGAGAAAAACATTTAGAAAGAATAATTTTTGGGAACTTGTTGATCTTCCCTTAGTGAAGAAACCGGTTATGAGTAAATTAGTTTATACATTGAAACATAAGGTAGATGGATGGTTGATAGATACAAGGCAAGACTTGTGGTAAGGAGGTTCACGTAGACTTATGGAGTTGACTATAAAAGGACATTTGCACTTGTACACAAGATGAACTCAGCTCATAATATTACCTACTGCAGCAAATCTAGACTGGCAACTTGGGCAACCTGGTGTGAAAATTGCATTCTTGCATTGAAATTTAGAGGAAGAAGTGTACTGGGTTCACCTAGTTTTGAAGATAAGTTTGGAAGATGGAAAGTTTGTGATGGAAATAGATAGAATTTAGATATGATTTTAAATAGAGTTCAAATTAGATTTGTTTATATTAGATTCATTTTACTTTATTGATAAAGTTCTAGTTTATTAAACGTTCTCTTGATTTTAGCTTATTTTCTCTATATAAAGAAGGTCAATTCATTGTAATAGATACCCTAGAAAATATGAATAAATTTATTTCTCTTGCTCTAATTTCTTCTCTTCTTTGATCTCATTCCTCTTCTTGTTCATTTTCTTGTTCGTTATTAAATTGTTACGTTCTTTCGTTAGTTTGTAAATTGAATAAGTCCTTATATTGACACACACTAACCCCGAGCATGATTCAAGGAGCTTACAAAGCAGTAGTCGGTTCAAGTGTGCTCAAGCCAAGGTGATCATAATTTATTGGGGACACACTCTAAAAGTAGGAAGAAAATTAGTATCTTGGTTGCTTACATGGATGAAATCATCTTTATCGGTAATGATGCTAATGAGATAGGAAAACATTAAATAATCAATATGAAGGATTTGAAGAACTAGAGACATTTTTGAGGTATTAAAGTTGCAAGATCTAGAAAAGAAATACTTATATCAAGAACAAAGCGTCTTAGGTCTTCTCAAAGTAATCAGGAAATACTCCAATTGTAATACCCAGACCAAGAAATTTTAAAAAGATTTGATAGGTACTATTCATACCAACAAGGTNACCTCTAGAATCCCAACACCTGACAACGAATTCTCAGATGGATCAAACGCGACGAGGATGTCGCGAATCTAACGAGGGGTGATTGTAATACCCATACCAGGAAAGTTTAAAAAGATTTGATAGGTACTACTCATACCAACAAGGTGCACCTTCTTTTTTGAAAGTTCATCGTTAGAAACTTCACAGTTAAACGTGCTTGGTTTGGAGCAATTCCATGATGGGTGACCCTCTGGGGAGTTTTCTCGGTGAGCATGCGAGTGAGGACAAAGTATGCTGAAAAAATCCATGTTGGTACAGTGGGGACAGTACATCGTCGATCTAACGGCCGGAACAGTCCGTTAAGTGGGGCCCGGATCGTTACACCAATTGATCCAAAATAGATTCCTGAGCTACGGTTGAGATTGTTATAGCTAATAAAGGTTGATACCAGAATTTGGTTTGTAAGCCCATATACTTGTCACACATTAGAGTTAGATATTGCATTTGTTATAGGATGGTAAGCCCATGCATGCACTCCATTTGTGAAATTCATATAGAGGCACTTTTGAAAATGCTAGGGTACTTGAAAAAGGTCTCCATTTTTTCAAAAAAAAAAAAAAATTAATAAATAACCTTCAAGTCGAAGCACACATATTGGGCCGATAGAATAAGTAACTTATATTTGGATATTATACACGAATTGGGTATAATTTACGTACTTGTAGAAGTAAAAAACAATCTATGCTGGCTAGATCAAGTGTTGAAGCCGAGTTCAATCAATGACTTGAAGATTATGTCTATTACTATAGATGAAGATTTAGCTAAAGGAACTACATGTTGCTCAAATAGGAAAAATGAAGCTCTATCGCGACAACAAAGTTGCTATCAACATTGTTCACAATCTTGTTCAACATTAAAAGACAAAACACGTTGAAATTGATGGGCATTTTATCAAGATGAAGAAAGACATTGTGCATAGTTGATAACAATTGGCACATGTTCTTACCAAAAGGTTGTTCTTGATCTATGTTTCTTCTATAACAAGTTGGGAATGATTCATATCTTCAGACTAGCTTCTAGTCTTTAGAGGAGCGTACTTGTAGTTACCATAATATTAGGAGCTAATTAAATAGATTTATTAGCATAATTGTAGGAGTTGATTATAGACGGTTATTATAGGAGATTAAGGCCCCGTTTGATCTACATTATTATCTCATTAAAATGAAAAATATGATTGTTATCCATCACATCAATATTTAAATTCAAATTTTCTATCTCTTATGTGGCCCCAATAGCAGCTATATTTTTCATTCTCATTCCATAATAATTTGGCTCAAACAGGAACTAATTACAAGAGCTAATTAGGTTCCTCTTATGTTTAGTGTAAACTTTTGATGTTTTGTATGGAATAAAATTATATTTTTCGGAGTGTCTTTGTCTTTGTTAATGTCCACTTGAGCTAGTATAAAAGCATATTAGTGTGTGCAAGGATGGTACTACAGGGTGCATGCACATATAGACACGATCAATCACATAAAATAATAATAATAATAAATATGGTAATCAAACAGCATGCTATCAAAACCTTTAAAGCCTCTTCATTTTGTTTCCCACATGTGCAGAGTAACTTCATTCTAGAAGCATGCATTCTGTAGAATGGATCTACAGCTGATGGATTCAGAGCAATCGCCTTAGCATAATATGAGAATGATATGTCATGGGAGTATCCAAGTTTCTCAGAGAGTTTCCCAAGATAAAAAGCATGAGACCATTCTCCCCTGATAACAGAAATTGTATATTGGTAGGGTCCCTTATTACTCTTACATTACATATGAAATTATTCAAGAATACCAAGTGAGGAAAGGAAAGATACTTGTGTTTAAAGGCTTTCTTGAAATGCCTCATTGAGTTCTGGCAATATATCTTCCATGTTGCATCTTTCGACGGTACAGAAAATCGCTGATCATAAAATGGCACCACATTCTGAATTCCATCATAGTACACTAGTGCCAACAATTCGTGAATCTCACCCTGAAACCAGCGGTGATGGTATGACAGAAGAAGTTTGAAAAAAAATAAAATATGTAAACCATGACTACTACCTACAAGCCTCTAGGCTAACAATTAACTCAGTTTATAAGCAACGTCAAAGAAACTTGTGCGCTGATTCTAACACAAGACCAGCACAACATGAAGACGGCTTGATTTCTAATTATGGTATCAGGTTATTACAACTAATAGGAAAACAGGCCAGATAAATCATTTCATTGAGCAGCTACAGATGATGACAATATAGAACATTATATGAAATGTTTCAAAGGAGAGCCATGAATTCAGTCGTTATTTTGCTAGCACACTTGCAAAAAGGACCATGCACTGTATTAGAAACAAAAACATCAACAATTTCTTTTGACGAGAATTACTATGAGATGCATGAAACCTGTTGGGATACTGACTTAGCCAAAGCCAAAGTCATGAATAAACATCGTTTACTCCTCCTTCTACTTGCTTCAACTCTCTGAGCTAAAGTAGCATCCTTCCTCCATCCCAAAACATTTATTTGCTTACTGCCGTCATTTAGTAGCAAGTCGACCTCCTGCATTCCCAAAACATTATAATTCATGAGATGCTTGTCTCCCTCGTTTTTTCTTCTTAAATTCGCAGATATCAATGACATATAACACCAAATCACACCTCATCATAGATATTTGCAAGCCTCTGCCAACTTTCTAAACGCGAAGGATTGTACAGTAGATCATATTTGAAGAGATTTGAATTTTGCTCTACAAATTCTTCCCCTTCTTTAGTCAGAACAAAGCCAGCCCATTTATCAGTTGCATTCATTTCCTCAGACTGAGCGAGAAGGTAGAACAAGTTGCTATAGACTTCCAGGTAAGGTTCAGATCTGCAATTAATAACGCCATACATGGTTTTAGAAATTCTGCAACAACCAGCCCACTCACTTGAGAACAGAAATTGACTGTAGTGACTTGGTCATATTGTACCTCTCTATTGAAGATGCTTTCTTAATGGAATCCAGAAAGCCCTGAGCCTCCGCCAATAGCTTGTCTTCACTCAAGTCAGGATCATCTAAGAACTTGTCAATTGCATTTCCAGCCAAAATATTGTCAGGTGGTTGGGGAAAATGTTTGCGTATGGCTCTCAGTACTCTCCGAATTTTAACTAGCCCAGTTTTCTGAAAGACATACAGATATCAAGTATGTGCATCGCCTACTATATACCCTGAACACTCGTACATATGGAATCATACGAATGAAATGTGCGTGAGAAGCGATGTTGACGGGGAGAAAAGAAATATACTTACAGATGAGGCTTTCGCATATGGAAGTATATATTGAAAAACATCAGCACACTGTTCCTTGGTCTGATAATCTCCACGGCTTGTATTTTTGTGCATGGCCAAATCTTCTTCATAAGACGAATCTGATCGAAGGTTTAAACCATACAAACAGTAAAAGCATTGATCCAAAGCATTATCAATACCCAGCTCAAGTTCCTCTTCTTCATCTTCCATTGAATCATCTCCAGATTCAACAATTTGATTGTTCTGTATTTCTCTTTCTTGGAACAGGACACCAAGCCCGTCAACAACATTATTGTCAGTTTCAGCTTTCATTTTCTCATTATCTACAGCTGTATGAGGGTAAAGGCCTTCCGAACTCAACCTTCCAACATCCTCTCCTGAAGTTCTAGCTTCATCTTTATCATCACTTTGCACTTCCAAAGTATTGAAATGTGATCCATTGATGTGAATACCATCGGAAAGCAGTTCAGATTTTTTGAGCTGATTTTCAGGTGAACAATTCTGAGCAGAATTTATTTCATGTCCCTTACTCAAAGTTTGGAAGTTAGATTTAAGCTTCATATCCAAGGCTAGAAGATGCTTTATTGCAAATTTTAGGAATGTCCCTTCTTCTTCACCAATCCCATGCGCACAGCAGATGCCAAACTCAGCAAGCATGTCATGGATTGCTCCAATCAACTCTGTCTGAAAGTGTTAGGGAAATGTAGCGTGTAAAGTTGGTAGGAAATAAGAAAGCACGCCATATGACTGAATGAAACTAAAAGTTTAAATCCTCAGAAGTAGGGGGCAAGTTCTCACTTGAGTTTTGATTGGAACGCTGAAATCTAAGTGTTGAAGCTTACAGAAAGCAATAGCAGCATCCACGAAGGAGCATATTTCAGTTTGCTCAAATGAATGTGGAAATACAAGCCCAGAGGACTTCTTAGAGAAGTATGTACCCGCAATACTGCACATAATCGCCAGCAGCAAAGACTGAATATCACCCACAATTGTCATAGGAATGCAATTCTGCATGGAGTAGAACACTTTGTCAATTGTACCAACAGTATGACATGACAACCCAAAAAGATGCACAGAAGTTTAGAAACAAAATTCTAAGAGGCAGATGCTATTATCGCGTCCAACTATAGGTAAAACAAAGACAATGAAGATGCACAACAAGAAGTTTACACTGACAAGTCTTAAATAGGAAACAAAACAACCATTAGCATAAATACCATGGTGACAAGTGTCTTAAATAGTCTTGTAGAAAGGTTGCAGATAATATTAGGTACTATTACTAAGCAATGACAAATAGTTAGTACCATGAAATTTAGACGTTTAAAAATGAATGAAATTCAAAGAGCAGGATACTGAGGATATCACCAGCATTGCCCAGACATTTCAAAATCCTCATGCTTTGTGATGAAAGACGCTACTTCTATGAATTGTTCAAAGCAAATTATCAGTTAAAAATATTTCTGAGGCCATTTCTTTCTCTCCACTTTTTAGTTTGATTTCTATGGTTGCATGTTTAATTAGAAGCTGCAGTTAAAGTAGCATGAGTTCTTTAAAAAGCCCAGCCGTCACAGTATTCACCCACACGGTTAGTGGTTAAAACTTGGAAACAATTTGACTTACTGAATTTTCAATAGGACTGAAGGTGTTCTTGATCCGCGATGCAGATTGAGAAATCGCCTTCACCTCTTCAGCAACCAAATGATTCCAATGCTTGCTTAGGCTTTCTATTGATTCAGTTGAGGATGCATTTGAAACTGGTGTTTCATTGGGAGTAATGCCTTCCAGACCAGCTCCAGCTACAAGTATCTGTAGTCTCCTTCTATGACAATCTAAATAGATAGAAACATCCATTGATTCCTCCTGTTCACATGCTTTGATCAATGCATCTAATGCAGATAGCTCAACTGACTTAAATCCTTTACATTCTTGATTAAAGGCATATAATACATCGACATGGACATCATTTGCAGATAATAGAAGAGGAGTAAGCAAATTAACACATTCTGTATACATGTGTTTCTCAAGCATCTCAGTTACAGTACTCTTCAACAAGTAATCTGCCTCTATTAAATTCATCTCATGGAGAACTCTATCAGCGGTTAACTTTTTAATAGCCTTGCAGTGTGGCAAGCAAATAGAACCAAGAGAGTTGTTCATTTTTTTCTTGTCCGCCAGAAGGGACAATGCAAAAGAAAGATGTCGTCGAGCTTTTTCTTTGTCACCGTCTAATAAAAACAAGTGCGCTCTTAACCAAGAATAACGTACCCAGAAGGGATAGTTGTTCCTCAACGAAGATGTACTATCAATTGCCAATTGATGGTTCCGTTCAGAATTTTCTTCCAAAAAGCAATTTTCATTCCCTTGCATTCCCATAATATGAAACGGATATTCAAGAGCTACAAATTCAAGAATTTTACAAAGATGATAGGATGCCTCCGACATGAATTCAGACATTGCTGCTGAGTCCAAAGAACGTATCCCAAAGTCATAATATAGCTCACTAAGAAAAAGACAGCATTCAGGAGTTCTATCCAGTCCACGGTGCCTAGTCAACTTCTCCAAGTCCAAGATTTTAGAATTGGAAACCTGATACGAAATGCCTATATTTGTTATTTCCTCTAAAAGCAAGTGACTCATATGGTAAGCACCAAAGTTTTCTGAAGTTTTCTTGATAAATCTAATTACATCAGTACACTGTGTATCCAGTGAACTGGAAACATCTTCAGCACAGTTGACAGAAAATGGGTCATCATGGTTGAATTCTTTAGGTCCAGCACCGCCCACCAAATACGGTTCTAGAAATTGCTTAACCACTTTAACTAAATCCTTATTGGAAGCAAAATCTGATCCTTCTTTACCTGGTTTACGACTCCTAAGTCGACTGCTTCGTCTCTCTTGAGGTTGTTCTTCAAATATGGCTCCTTCCTTGTATATAGTAATACTGTCATTTCCAGAGTTACAATTACTGACAGACATGCTTGCACCAGCTGTCATGCATATAGGTTCTTTCCTTTCCACAGAACTCATTCCATTTCCTAAAGAAAGATTCAACTGTATACTTATTCTAATAAGCCCAGATCTGTATCCCTCAGTCCCTGGTTCAGAACCAGTTGCCACTGATGGACATAAGATTTCCTGAAGTTCGCTGGCAAGAGCTATCCAGGAGGCTTCTGGGAGCTGAAGTTCTATGCTTTCCTTCAATCTTTTAGATTCCATTGCATTGTCTATACCCTCATTTGGTGCTTTTCTCTTCTGACCAAATTTCAGAAGAATATGTTTTGGTTCGAGTTTATCTATACCTTTTGGAGCAAATGGGATTGGTTCAGACTCGTCAATGGTATTTTTGACATGCAAAGCACGAGGATGAGATGGCCAGTGCCGTAAAATTAAGTTCGCAACAGAAAGACACGCCATCTCATCACCAATAGCAATGAGAACTTCCATTAGTTTCTCCATGCAATTCCCTGTGGTTTGATCAAAAACCAATAAAATGGACTTGCAGTAATCCTTTAAGATGATAATCATTAGTAAAAACAAAAATATAAAGATAGTATGACAAAATTAAGGGTTTAGCACGCAGAAAATATATATGATAAGCCCCTATTTGAGCCCCATTATTTAAAACTCATTTTTCCCCCACTCATTTTCAACCAGACTTTCTCACAAAAAAATAATTTTGCACGTAAATTCAAAACTTTAAATGTAATGTCAAAAAATTAGGCTGAAACAGGGGCTAAGTAAAGTTATATGCTTACAGTTGTTCGGACTGCAAACCAGCCCTTGTTCGAAAGCCCAACGGGAGATGCTTAATGATCCCATGGAGCATGATAGTGTTCCTAACTGGTTCCAGACAACATAATCATTGCTATCAATCTCTACAGCTTGAAGATAGCAGCGTAAAGCACTCTCATGATTGATAGGGCCTTCTTGAAGAAAAACAGTTGCAAGGTTTTTGAGTGCCAAAAATCTGCAGAAATCTTATTAAAATTGTTGAAGAAGATATCTAGCATGTACTTCTTTTAATGCCTAATTAATTCAATTTGTAAATACTCGCAGAAGCCAGATATTTGTCAAATGGGCCTTTGAAGAAATTAAGACTTGCCAACTTGCTTCAGGAACAAGAAATATTTAATTGGATACCAAATGTTAAAGAGGTTATCCCCAGTGCATTGACATCACCATGGTTTAAAAAGACGGTAGTGAGGCCCGCTTCACCGTGAAGCGCATGTGGTATGCCTCGAGGCGATATTTTTGAGGTTAAAAATATGAGGTTTACGCCTCTAAATCTGAAATGCACGCCTCACGGAGCATGAGGCGTGCACCTCATTTAAAATTTGATTTTTCAATTGTGTGAAAAGAAATCAGAAAGTTTTATTATTTAAAAAGAAAAGGGCTCATTTAAAAAGGTATTTTGGGCCCAAACAAAACAATAAAATGAGGTCACATTACAATTGGTGGATGAGGAAGATGGTTTTGTAAAAATTGAAAGTAGCAAAGAGGAAGATGATGGAAAAATTAGATTTGATGATGACGATGCTAGTAATAGTGATGATAGTGCAGACTATTAGGCTTTTTCTAGTTTAAGCTGCTTCTTTTCTTCATTGCAAATGGAGTTATTTCTAACTTCTGTAATACTTTTTTTTTGTTTCTTTTTTTGGGTGGACTATATCTCAATATGCTAATGGCTATATATCCTATTTACTATATTCTCCAACNGATAGTGCAGACTATTAGGCTTTTTCTAGTTTAAGCTGCTTCTTTTTTTCATTGCAAATGGAGTTATTTCTAACTTCTGTAATACTTTTTTTTTGTTTCTTTTTTTGGGTGGACTATATCTCAATATGCTAATGGCTATATATCCTATTTACTATATTCTCCAACTTTGATTTTTTTATTTTTTTTATTTTTATATTATTTCATAATTCTTTTACTTGGATTTTTTGTTTTTTGTGAAGCTGACGCCTCAATCTGCCTCGAGGCTTACGACTCACCTCATAAAGAAAAACTAACTCAGTACTTAGTTTCGCCTTTTTAAACCTTGGACATCACAAATGGCAAGCAACAAAAATGAGTATTTCATTATTCAATTGGTGAAACAAGAATCATTAACTAGTATATTCCAAGATAATCCTCTTCTCATGCAAGATAATGTTCACAATTGAATCTACACCACAAAAATATCATTCTCTTGTAAATAGCTTAACTAGTCATTAATAACATAGAAAATCGAATATAAACCAAAAACTTCTATATAATAGCTTTTTTGGGGACGACTAAGCCCAAAATAATTTATATTTTTCTCATAAGTATTTCCATGTTACAACATAAGATGAACTGATTCATTCTGTTCTTCACGAGAATGAAGAAATAAACATTATAAGCATTTCAAAACTAACCATGTATAAGTGGGATTCCTTATTTGAATTTTTTAAGCTAACCGAAAACCTTATTGTTACAGGACTGCTTCCGGACAACAGAATTTCTTTAATGATATATATCATTGAACCCAAAGATCATAATACCATAAGTAGCATACAATAATGATAGGCAACTTAAGCAAAATTTTGAGGCATGAAATATAACATGAATTGCAATGACAAGAAACCAAGAATTCATAGTGTTGAGCAGAACCTGAGCTGTAAAAGGTGACCATCTTTAGCACTATTTTCCACCTAGAAACAAAAACACCGATAAGCAAGAAACTATAAAAGAGCAAAAGAATTTTCTTGGGAACTTAAGGAAACTAAAGATTATGTAAAACCTGAGCATTTGATACAAGTGGGTCTTTTAACACCGCCTCTAAAAGTTTCCGAGCCTTTTCATAGTCCTTAGCTTGTAATTTCAAAAGTCCATCATGATACATTTGTGATAAATGAAATTCCTGGAAATTTCGAAGTCAAATGACAAAGAAAACAAACTATTGATAAATTACCAAGATTATTTGGCAAAATGAGAAAACAGTCGTGATTGTGTAAATCTTAAGATGGATAACACAACTTTGCACCATGGAGGCAGAAATTTGACAAAAGATAATAAAGAATGAATCATAATTTGACACTTTTCAGTAAGCCAAGATCAGGTATAGGAATAATAAGCATTTCACATCATGTCCAAGTCTTCTCTCAGAATTTGACGTGTAGAGTGAAATTAGGATCGGAATTAGGATGGAGTCATGAGAACTTGGGACGGGAATTAGGATGGAGTCAGGCGCTTTTCTCTGAAATTGATGTCCAAGTCATTTCACACCATGAGAACTTCTAACAGAAACTTAGGACAGGAATTAGGAGGGAGATAGATGCTTTGCAGAGATAATTGAGCAGCTCAAGAGTATAAGATGATTGCTAGGTCTGGCTGGATAATCATTGTGAAACTATAGTTTAAAATTATCTACAACAGATTGCGTCAGCAACTGATAAAAAATTCTTAGTTGCAGAGCTGGTATATAAAGTAAAGAAAATTAAGTACAGGACAGAAACTTTTAATGGCTACCATACAGCCAAACTTTATACTTGAGACAAGATGAGAATGACCAGATGTCATGAGGTGCTAGGTTTTCTTTTCTTCCCCCTCCTTTTCCTGTTCAGTTCATTATTCATGATCCATGTATCTGTTCCTGCACCCCATCCATTCCTTGTTCTAACTGAAGTGGTCTCGGAATTGATTGTCGGCTGTGATTTATTTCTGATTTGGTATAACTCGGATGTTTACATCACAAACTTGTATCCAAAAGCGTGTCAAAGGGCATAACACTATCAAGAAACAGGGAACATGCAAGGAGTGTATGACAGGGCTTTGAAGAAAACATTTTATCATGCTATAAAATGATTCAACCAAATTATACCTTTTACTAGGCAATAAAGTGAGTTTATGAGCATTATTACAGCATCCGCAGGAAAACTAGTGCAGCAATTAAATAAAAGAAAGGAATCATCACAGCAAGTACAACACCTACACATTCGCATAGAATTGTACAATTTAGTGTTGACTTGCATTAACTACATACTATAGGTGGATTACGTGTATTAGTAAAATTCAACCGACATTTTTTTTAGTTGAATGTTTAATTTCCTTGGGCTGCATTATCAAAATTTGAAAAAGGGTTCAAATCAATTTCTCTGTAGACATGGCATTTGCTACAAAGTAGCTCTAAAAAAAAAGAAATCAGTAAAATACATCCATTCGTCCCAGTTTAAAATCAAAATATACTAGAATACATAAAAACAGCTTATGAATTATGCCCGAACATATATAAATGCATAAACAGAGAGGGAGTATAAAAACTTGCCTGGGCTTCTTTCGTGGGGGCTAGGGGTTGCCATTGGTTTTTTGAGTCTGTGTCGTTAATGGCTGAAATTGAGAACTGAAACCCACAAAAATTAAGAAGAAAAAGTTAAAATTCCACGATTCCACTTTGAATTCAATAGTTTTTCAGGTAGAAAAAAAAAAGAGATTTTTTTAACACATACCATTTTTAACAGTCTTCTGATATTAACAGTCGAACATTTTCAACGTATTCGCTGCGAATCGCTGTTAATTTTTGAGATTGAGGAGAACTGGCATTCTACTTTATTAGGGTTTCGGGGTTTACTGCTACAAATTCAATTTTTTTTCTGATTTGGGATGTTTCATTTCCCCATTCCCTACCGTATGGTCTGTATATATTTCTTTTTCAATATTTTGGGTTAATTATTATTTTGCCTCAAGTGTTTATTGAATGTCAATTCGACCCCTGTGGTTATAGATTAGGCACTTTTTGAGAAATTCGTTGTTAAAATGCCTATTTTAGTATTTTAAGGACGGGATGAAATAATAATCTTTTATTTTTTAATTTCTTGTCAAAATATTCTTACTTAAAATTTAAAAGAAAAAAAAATCAATTATTTAAATGGTGATTGACTGATTGTATTGGCACCGCAATTTTTTTTGTTTAACTAGTTTATAGAAGGGGTTAATTGCATTGAAGGTCGTGAGTCCTTGCTCATCGTCGAACTTAGATCCGTAACTTTTTTTGTCCAAATTTTATCATTGGCCTTCTAAGGTTAGCACATCTTCCTATTCAAGTATTTTGTTAGTATGCTTTGAAATGACAATAAACATTCCTAAACTTGAATAAACACGAAAGATGTGTTTTTAAAAATATAAGTGCAACAATAAGCTGAGGTTGGAGAGTCGAACACCTTTAATGCAATTAACTCTTATTATTTGTATGGTGAAGTAAATTGCGATGACAATATAATCACGCTTATTAAAATAGTCTTTTTAATTATAATGATCTATTTACTTGAACACTAGCCCACGGCATTTTTGAAATATAAACATACTCCTATATAACACATAAAGATGTTTCAATTAGGATATGGTTCGATTCGGTTTGGTTTTAAAAAGAATCGAAGCGAACCCGAATTTTCGGATATTTAATAAGTGAAATCGTTGGTCCAAATTTAATTATGGAACCGTTCAGATTCTATTTGGTTCCCGATATTCGTACAATAATTAATTTTTTTAATATTTACAACAACGATACATTAATTCAACTAATTGCATGTTCAGTTTCAGCTCTTACAAAATAACGTAGTCCAATTTCATGATATCTTTTGTGTCTATTTTTGTTGAGTTCTTCATAAATTTGGCTGTTAAAATCACGAGATGGGGAGAATATTGAGCTCACAATAATGGAGAGAAGCTCAATCAAGCTTCCAATTCGATTTATCTAGAATTGCAATGTGGTGAATAAGAATTTTGTGCAAAATTTATGTCAATTTGGTTAAGTTGGGCTTGTGTTTTAAATTAGAAATAGGAAAATCTGATTTTCAGTTTAAGCCCATGTTTGACCCACATTATTTTTTTCATTCTCATTCTTCTACTCATTTTCAACCACAGATTTTTTAATAAAATAATATTTTTCATC
>CAIGRO010295108.1:0-19665 GCA_903798355.1 Fraxinus baroniana
AGTTTTGTATTTATCATATTTTCATTAGCATATAAATTGTAGTTTTTTTGAATGTTTTTGAAGAAATCAGGGCCGACAATATTTACGAACATCGGTTAAAATTTACATAATCAAATGAAAATGTCTATAATGAAGAAGATATGTTGAAAATAAACAAATGATTATAACGAAAAGATATCGCATTTATATCAATTTCTACATGATGTTAAAAAAATTTGCAACATGTTAATGGTTTTTACAATCTCACAACACCATTATGTCACACATATGTTAATAAAAATAATACATGAATGAGGTTACATCAACTGTTTTGCTGGTATAGTTTGGCACATTTGATATTTTTCAACATTTGACACGGTTCATCTGATTGAGTTCAACTTGAAGATGGCGTGCAAAATAGATAGAAGAAGATACTCCGACTTTTCAAATAACCCAAAAGGCTCTTCAAACCATAGTCCAACTACTCACCAACATCTTTCCCCTACCCATATAACATATTGTCAAATGCTTCTATGTTTTGGCCTATGCCAATAAAGAAATAACGCGTGAAGAAGTTATGAATAGATTAGAGAAAAAGGAAGACCAGGAATTAATACAGTAGTATATCACACTACGATAAATGAGTATTTTAGTTAAAATTTTGGGAACTCTATAAAGGTGGAATGAATTTATTTTGTAGAAAAGGGAATTCTAGAAAAAATATAATTCTATTAATACAATTAGAATTGTAAAAATGTGGCAATAATTTAACACAAGCGATGAAGTATGAAACACAAGTAGC
This sequence comes from Fraxinus baroniana, assembly GCA_903798355.1. Classification (NCBI taxonomy): domain Eukaryota; kingdom Viridiplantae; phylum Streptophyta; class Magnoliopsida; order Lamiales; family Oleaceae; genus Fraxinus; species Fraxinus baroniana. Next base: position 782 of record CAIGRO010295108.1, read on the forward strand.
ATAAATAGAAGGGAAAAAGCAAGACCAATGCATGTACAAAAATGAAGAACATTCTAATGAAATTACTCTCGTTATCTTTGATACAATTCTACGTTTAAGGAACTCGATTGAAAGAAATAAGTATTTGTATGAATTGTATAATTCATTAAACAAATGAAGTACCAAAAATTAACAATTTCTTTCATAATTTATTTATTTATTTTTTGTTGTTATGCAAATGGTTTGCCGCTTCGAAACGGGAATCGACTTACTCGACCAGGTCGTGGGGTTGAGGGGGTAGTGCCCCTCATGAGGGCTCAAGGAGAAGACCCTGAAAGGGAATTTCGATTTCCATGTATGTGTTGAAAATCGTGTGTGGAAATTAACGATTTTTTCTCCAACGGATACACCTATTCATTCCAACATATACGTTGCCCATTTTCAGATATAAAAACAATATCAATTCAATTTTTGGAGCTACAATCTTGGTCGGTGGAAGAAATGAAGAAGAATAAAGACCATGGGTTGTTTTAATGTGTAGAGGTAAAAAAAAATAAAATGGTTGAACTCGAACACAAATCCATGTCTGCGCTTCGCGCACGCGGAGATACAGGCTCTGCTATGAGACACGAACTTCGTGTCTTCGCAAAGCACGGGGACCGTGTCTCCCTGCACGCAGAGACATGATCTTTTTCGGGTGGTCCTTGCTAGAAAACACCTCCACGCCTGTTCTAAATTTGAATTCCATTTGTTCATAAATAAATCTTTTTGTTAAATAGTGTTTTTTTAAAATATCTCTTAAGAACTTTATAATTTTTCTTCAGTTGCTTAGTTTTACATCTTGCCCTTCTGTTTTGGAACCAATTTTCAATTTATTTTTCATTACAGAGAAAATAAAATCAAATTCTTCAAAATAGAAATAGAAGTTGCGAACCTCCTTGATTTCCGACGCCAACAACACAGTAGGGATCTTAGCACCACTATACATTGTCACTCTCCAATTCCTTCTAAATATATGAGTTTATAAACGAGAAGAAAGAATAATGTAATTCAAAGTCTAATCCGACGTCCTTTTTATAGCAAATTGGGGAAAAAATGATGTGTATAAAACTTGAGGACTTGAGGAGTGAAAATCGAGAAAAAGAATAGTAATATCTCATTGATTACTATTGCATCTACCGTACTCCAAAACTGATTTTTTTATATAAAGTAGTGATAAAAGAAGTGCAAGATGGATAAAAAAAAAAGAATATCCTCCTGTTTTCACTGGTTTAGTTGCTTATATAATTTCTCTTATTCCTCTATATTTAAATTCCACCAATGAATAATCAATTGAATAGATGACGCAACAACCTAGTAGTCCATGTATTTGGTCGGATCAAGTAATGTCACCTGCTTCAGTGGTACTTAACACCAGCCTATATGACTTATTTTTTTTTCCAGTCGAGAAAAAGGAATATTGGGAACAATATCCTATTTGTGCCTTAAAATGATATAATAGGAAAGATCAAGGACCAAATAAAAATAGACTGCTCTTTGAGCCTACCAAATCGTCACTCCAATAGACCATTTCACTCACATACGCAGACACTGCCCTGCAAATTTTCTCGCCGCCCATGGCAGCAGCGCTCTACACCACGCGCCGCCCGTTAGCCTCCCTCCTCTCCCGCGCCATCTCTTCCCGGCGCTTCCGTCTCGCCCTACCCCTCATCAACACTGCCTCCGCCACTACCCACCTACCCAACTCGACCATTATTCCTACTCGGTTCAAGACGTCCGGGTCGGGTTACTCCCCTTTGAACGACCCGTCTCCTAACTGGAGCAACCGCCCGCCGAAGGAAACAATACTCCTCGATGGCTGCGATTACGAGCACTGGCTTATAGTGATGGAGTTCAATTCGGACCCCAAGCCCACTGAAGAGGAGATGATTAATGCTTATGTCAAAACCCTAGCCTCCGTCGTTGGAAGGTAAAACCACAAAGAAACTTCCGTAAAAGAAGTTGAATGATTTACAAACCCATTTGCTCGAGTGATTAATTATTAGAAAAGCATACACATTTGTCTAAATTTACAACGACAACCAAGTATGCGTGGAACCCAACTATTGTTTTGTTTATATTCTACCCACTGGACTGTAAGAAAACAAAGAATGTTTGGCTGGGCTTAGAAAGTTCACTTTAAGTAATTGAGTATTTGAGTTAGTTTAATAAATAATTATTTTAGATTTGTAAAAATTGAAAATAAGTAAGGGGTAAGGGTTACATACAAATTTACATTTGAAGGTTAGTAAACCATGCTCTTAAGTATTCCACACAAGTGGTCATGCATTGTGCTAAATAATGATGGTTTAATTGCAACTAATTCATTGTTAGGATGGGAATTTAGTGTAGATTATGCCATGGCACTGTACATTATACAACTCCATGCTGAATTTCTTTTGTGCGTGTGAAAATATGTATACGTACATGGGTATAGCTGAACTCCATTTCTTAAGGACTTGTATTATATGTGCTGGCAATGTAAGGGAAATTTTGCTGAAGCAGCTTCAGTATTGTTTCATGTGCAATAATTTTTATACATCCCGCGTGTATTAGACCCCTGTTAATGCTTGTTGGGGGGTGTTTAAATTATAAACCCTTTTGGTCAAACTTATTTTTTATCCTCACATTCCGTGGACTCACAATTACTACTCACTTAGCTGCCACTCATTTCTATCCTTTTATAATTTAAACCAATTATAATTTAAACCAATTATAATAACTTCCCAAACATGCATGTAACGTCATGATATGATTGCAAGAGTGCTTGTGTATAAAACAACAGATGTATTCGTTTCCTAGTTCTATTTATGCATTGATATACGTCTTATATTAAGATAGACGTGTTTGCGTTAAATTTTCGTGACTATTTTTACATGAGCAATTGCATGTTTTTGCAAAAATCTTGCACACAATTGTGCAGTAGAAGTTACAAATTATTGGTTGAGATTGCACCACCATGTACAATGGGATCCAAAATATGAAATGGGATGATTTATTTTTAGCATTCTTGTTTTCCCAACTACTTTTTCTTTATAGTGGCTTGTGAGTGTGAGAGAGATGAAGAATACTGGCATAGGGGAACCCATTTTTTCAATTAATTATGGGATACTCAGATTTTATGCCTTTTAATGTTGATCTATTTGAGAGGCTATTAATCTTTTCCTCTTTTTGTCATAGATATTGCGATTTATTTAAAAAATCTAAGGCCCATTTGGTTTTTCCTTCCTCTGAACATACAATTTTTTCTCCTCTCTTCCCCTTGGAACCAAATGTTTTTTTTCTCCCCAGGACTTCATTATCAAGTATGAGAGAAAAGCTTCATCATCTCGTAGTTGCTACATTTTTTATTTATTTATTTTTTTTTTATGTCTGTTGACCGTATGTCTATCTATGCACACATTGTTTATAAATACATACAACTCGAGCGATTTTTTGTGGCGTTTACTAGGGTTTTTTGTAATTGGTTGCTTTGTGCAGTGAAGAGGAGGCAAAGAAGAAGATTTATTCTGTTTGCACATCAACATATACTGGTTTTGGTGCTCTAATCTCTGAGGAGCTTTCATACAAAGTCAAAGGTATAAATTGTTTTTCATGTGTTTTATTGAGTCTTTTGGGCTTCTTTAGCCTAATGTTGGTTGTGCTTCGTGGTTTAAGTTTTGGTGTAGATATCAACATTGATGAATTTTCATGGATGCCAATTAACTTTGGGATTGGCTTTGGTGTTCAAATTTCAACATTTTTTGCCCGTGGGCTGTTTCAACTCTCATCTGCATGAGATCATAAGCTTTAGTTTGATTGTTCTGGAATTTATGTGGATTGGGGTTTAGATTATGCATTGGTTTTTTCATATTTCATTACTGGCTTTTGCACATATAATTTCCTCTCTACTTAATGTCTTAATCCACTATGAATTAGGACATAATAATCTGTATGTAAGAGAGTTCGATGTGGCGGTTTTCCAAAGAAGTAAATGAGGGTTCAAGGTTCAAATAATTGTATCTTACACAGTTACACTTGATTGTTTAAGTTTGGCTTGACTGGTTATGGTTTTTTGACATTGATAGGCCTACCTGGAGTTCTGTGGGTTTTGCCGGATTCATACCTTGATGTTCCTAATAAAGACTATGGAGGTTTGTGCACTAAATTTTTTGAATCAGACTACAAAGTTCTTTCCATCCTATGGTAATCTGTAGTCAATTTTGTATCTTATACAGTATTTTTTGAATCAATAGGTGATCTGTTCGTTGATGGAAAAGTCATCCCTAGGCCACAGTACAGGTTCAATGAACGACAAAATACGAGGAACAGGCCTCGGCCTCGATACGATAGGCGCCGAGAAACAATGCAAGTAGAAAGGAGAGAGCCATCACAGGCAGTGAATCAGCATAAACCTACATCCACGGGTGAGCAGAATGCGTCTCAAGGTGTTGGGGGAGGCTATCCTCCGAACCATGGAGGATTTCAGGGCAACAATGCATAAATAGATCTTGAATTTGGAATGTGAAATGGAATCGATATCATATTATTGCACAAAGATCAGCCCTCAATCTTCATTTGGAGTTCGGAGCATGTTTTGTCTGGAAAAATGCATGCTACCCCTACTTTTATGAGGTTTATAGATGTCAATATTGTTTATGCTTTCTTACACAGACCATTTTCCTTACAATTTAGAACTTTCGGCGTACGGGTCGTCTAAGTCAGCTGTATTGGTCTGCAAATTTTGATTCCTCTTGTTTTCCTTTGTTATTCAAGAGTACTATCCTTTCTGTGGACTTTTCCTTTACGAAAACGCAGTCTAAAGCAACTGTTATACCTCTTCCCTTGGCCTTTTCTTGTAGGTTACGTTGTGTGTTTATAAGCACATTGGGCACTCGTCTCTCACAAGTCTGTCTGTAGGGTGAATTTTAACGTAATGTGTTTATGAATTAATCTACTTGTACACCGGGGTGTCCATCGTTATGGACACCCCGGTGTACTAGTAGAGTCACCGAGTGTTTATAACGATGGTATTAGTGCGAAGCACCCATTTTCGGGGTGGATGGAGCCAACCCTAGGTGGATTACTCTCGCTATAAGGTTGAGTCGCACAACTGTTAAAAATGGGCTGTCATGAACGTTGATTTTGTAGGATTTGGTTCTTACCGATTATTTCAAAATCAACGTCACTTGTGAAATACTGGATTTATAAGTTTATAAGCACGTTGTACACCTTTTTACTGGTCAATTTTACTTGCTTGTGAGGTAGCCACCACAAGACGACACCGGATTGAGCACTTTGATCAAGATTAATTACTCAACTTTGCAAGCATTGTCAGACAAAATGCTACCATAAAATTATCAAAATATGTTTAAAAGTAACTTTTAAATCTAAGAAACAAGTTTGGACTTTCCTACCAAACGAGCCCTAATTTAAGTTGCTACTTCAGGTTTTCATCTATGACCAATTACAGTTTTAAAAGGCGAACATTCTACAGTTCTGGTATAGCCAAGACCTGTAAAATATATGCTTTAATTTTCAATAAATATTCACAGAACTAACCAGCAATCCCCTCTTAACTTTAAATATACACTATAATCCCCACTCATCACGAGTTGAAGAAGAAAAATGTGCCAAATCCGGCATAATCAATATAGTTTTGCTCCATTTTGAGCTTGTTATGTTAATACTTCGTTAGCATCTTCCTCGTTTTCTAGTTGTATGATCAATTGTTCCATCACTTTCTTGTACATAGGCATGTAATGATCTTTAATCATAGTCCTCGACAACCGGAGCTTACTGTATAATTCTCGTGGTGTCTCGTAGATACCAACTTGCTCGTCTACCGAACCATTGTGACTTGAATCGTTTGCCTCAGATAAAGGTATAGAAACCATATGCATTATCTTACCTGGAGGATAGAAATGGAGATTCTCTGAAACATCTGAGGAAGAAATGGGTGTTCGACTTTCAACTGCATCTGACAGTACCTTCTCCTCTTCGGTAATTTCCTCTGCCGCAGCTTCTTCTTCTTCCTGTGTATGGACACCTGCCTCACTCTCCTGCCTCTGGAGTTCCTTCTCGAGCTCATACCATAACTCGCCTTCTGTAATATTCTCCAGAGTTGATGTAGCGACTGCTTTATCCGCATGACGGAGAACATCTTCGTCATCAGTCTCGTCTATACCCGATTGATCAGACAAAGAACAATATTCTGCCTTGTTAGCGTCCAGATCTCTGCTTATTTTTTCACTTGCAAGAGATTCTGATGTCTCAGGAATAAGAGGGATGGCCTCAGGCAAATCGTCCACTTTGGAATCAGCTGAAGGAACCACAGCACGACGACGGGGACCCATACACGTCCATGATGAAATGGAAGAGCGAGTCCTAACAACTGCTTGAGCTACATCTTGTGCACGCTTCATCATGACCTGTATTCCACCAAGTAGAGGTCACCTTCCACAGTACGAAAACACAGCATTTTTTTTTCTCAATCTGAATAGCAATAACATAATATACATAATGAATATTATACAACAAATCAGCCACGAAGTAGCTTCGGCTAATTAATGAAAGCAACTTATCATTGTATTCAGTTTGCAGGGAAGAAAATAGCAGGTCTCCTCAATGAATAAGAGAACGCCTGCTAAGCTTAAAGGTAAAAAAAAAAAAAAGTTACTTTCAAGTAATTTCCAAACAGGGTTAAGTTACTTTTTTATTACTTTTAATAAAAAAAGTTACTTATTTTGTAAATAACTCTTTCCTTGCTGCAAACTAAGTAACTTGCTCGTTTCCAAGTTTTATCGGTAAAAAATTATTTATTGTAAAAAAATTTATGCATACCTTTTTAGTTCAAGCATGCTCTAAATCTAAAACTACTATTATCCAGAACGAAGAAAACATGGCCAAAACATTTTGCTTAAATTCGATTACAATAAGTAATGGAGGAAAAAGGCTATTATTTGCTTCCACACAGAATTGTTCCCATCAAGGGCTGTGACTGTGTAACATCTAACCTCAGTGCTGCTCGAGACAGGTCGAAGAAGTGCACCTGCACCAACAACCCTTGCTTTAGCATTCGCTATAGATGGTAGACGAGACCCAAGAGCAGTGGCAGATCGATAAATGACCTTTAAAATTCTGTAGCGCTCGACTTGATCACGCAGATCGTTCGACCAAGATGATGCGGTTACCTGATGATACAAGATGATACAATGGGTTTCATAAGGATTTGCAAATTCTAATTGCTAAATGAACTAGCTTAAAGTAAAATTGAGATGAAAAAGAGATCTCATTTAATGTTTCTAAAAAGAATAAGAATTTCCATACCTCTGAACGAAGATCATCCACAGAAGCAGCTGAGAATGTAGGCACCAGATCAGAGCCATTGATAATTGTAGTGATGAAGTGTTTTCCTGATTCCGCCAACTCCCAGGTCATACAGGCAGCTGTAGGCGAGGTAATTGTAATTAAAAAATTTAGAAAAGGACAATATTCTTCTTTCTCTCGATTAGAAGTAACAATAGGTGCTCAAGTGTTCTTTTTCCACTTTCGATTGAGTAAACAATTAAGCATACATCACACTAAGGTATTGATATTTCAAAATCAACATTACATCACCATTTCAACAACAATGATAACAAACTAATAAATATGTTTGGCTCATGTTTATAAATTATTTATAAATACTCAATTAATTTTTTATTCACACATTTTGTGAGACCCATAATTACTAACCACTTATCTACCACTTATTTCTATCTACTTAGGGTTTAAACCATTTATAAAATCTTCCCAAACATGCTCTAAGTCTTACTCGATAAATTTGAAATCAATTAAGTGAATCATTTTTTCCTACTACATTCACTCGATTTGATCTATTTGATGGGAATCCCAGTAGACATATTATATCGAATATCTTCTAAATTGAATACTTATTTTAAGAATCATAATTAGGGGTTTATTTAATAGATTTTCTAGTATTATATTAAGCCATTGTTTGATTTGGATTAAAATCCAATTAAAATTTCTAGTCAAAGTTAACAATTAATTTTAACCACACATTTCATGGACCCACAACTTTTCAACCACACATTTCATCAACTTTTATCAAATTCTACTAAAAATATGATTTTAATCTCTACCAAACAAAGCCTAATTGTTTTCTACTAAAATTATATTAGTTTAAACCTATATATAATTAGTTGCATTGTAATTAGACTTTGATATTGAATTAACTGATATTTTTTCCTCTCTCTCAATTTCATTATTGTTTGATTTTGTTCATTGTCAATTTGGTATCAAAGCAAGTCACTTTGGCCAAATAAATTTCGTGAAGTTTCAATAGGTATTCAAAAATGTAGAAAATCCACATCCATTAACCAGTCGCCAACCCATCACCACCTTTACCCACGGAGAGACCTTGAACCACAACCCTATAATACCAAAAGCAGCAGCAGCAGCAGCAGCAACTTAAAGGTGCAAAATCAGTCGGTAGAAAAAAATCTTCTTTTTGTTTATTATTATTATAAAGGAAAAATCAATATTCTTTTGTTGCATATTGTGTACACCGGATTTGTTCACATTGAGTTCGTCCTCACCATCACTACGAGTGATCCGAATTTAGTCAAAATCTTTGCAACAAAGTCAAACATATGCTCTTGGAATCACATCGATCTTGTGAACGATTAGAACTTGTTCATGTCTATGTACAACGTGTACAAACCACCCAAGTTGTTCTCCAAACTGCTCCAAGATGGTGCCACATTTACTGGCTGACATGCATTCTTCTTTCTTATATTATCAATCAAAGTATGGTCACACATCCATCTTAACATCCTAATTTTGTCATGTTCAAGTTATGGACAATTGTTCTTTAACGACTCAACACAAAGCATCATAAAGCACAATTTGTTCAATAAGCCTTTTAACGTCATAAGAATCTATCTTCTCATAACATAACATCCTTGTAGCACTTCTCCATTTCACAATTCGTTTCAATCACATGCATTACACAATCTTCAAGTGGCTCTTGTTAATAATCAAACTTAAATACCTAAACAATTGCTCTTTCAGACAACGTGAGAGTGACCATTGTCCTAAAGCCCACTATAACTAAAAGGGGGGGCATTCCATCTTTATTTCTACTGAGTGTACCTGTACATTCCAAAGCACTCTAATTTTTTAACTTGAGATTTTCATTCTCTTAGTTTCATTTGCTAAAACTATGTCATCATCGAATGATATGCACCAAAAGACCTTGTTATGGATATACCTCGTCAAGTCGTTTACGACTGAAGAAGAAAGATAAAAGCTCAAGGCTTGATCTAGATGCAAGACTACATTTAAAGAAAATTATCTACTACTACCGCCACTACAAGAAACCTGTTGTATTCCGTTTGATAATATCCCATGTCACCAAATCCAAAAGGAAGGGGGAGCACTATGTTATGGAAATGACGTTTGGAATATAGCTTAGTCAATGAAGCACACTGCAACACACCTGGTGCAAAGGTGACACAAGTGCTCGAGGATAAATCTTTCTGTTCTCGAAGGATGTATGTCAGCAGTGCAGCTGTACCACCACCAAGTGAGTGACCAACAATCTGGATAAAAGATGGGTAGCTTGGTCATATTACTAACAAAAGTATATGAATATATGCAGGAACATATAGCAAATCAACTTTCAAAAGAACTAAGCTTAACAAATTTAAATATTTAAAAGGCATGGAAAACTACAAATTATTAATAATAATTTTGATCACCAGATTTCTTTTCATCTCAAATGATGCCGACCAGAAGGCCATTCCTTTATTTTACAACAATAGTTCAGCTGAGAAACCAAGAGCAGGACATACACAAAAACAGAAACACTCTTGACCTCCCACCTCCACCCAAAAGGGGGAAAATGAGAGAATATGAGAAGAAATAAGAAATAGTATAACTAGCAAAGCATACACAGATATGATCAACTTCTACCTTGACTTTGTAGTTAGGATTTTGTTCAAGGGCCTTGAGCAAGAACGGAGTACTTAGCTTCGCTATCCAGCGTGCAGCTGCAACCATTCCACAGTGTGCATATCCCAAAACCAGATTGCTAATTCCACCATCATTTAAAACTGAATGGTGAAAGGGGACAACTGCACCTGTTGCGGCAGTCAGTGTATCTTTAATACTATGAGTACCACGAATAAGAAGAAGGAAGCACTTCGAATTTTCATCCCGTAAAATGGTAAAAGCAGGTTTCAGAATCTGCAAAAATAAAGTTCAGGTATCATAAATTAGCAAGAAAAATAAGTAAAATATTTTGGTGCTGGACTATAGATAATCATACCCCTGCTTTGGGCTTCTGAAGAAGGACATCTGCTTCAGAGTAGCTAGAAGACTCCAAAAATATTGGAAATGGCTTCTTTGAGAAAAGATAGCAAAAGGTTAACAATTTCAAATAATGATACAATTGGTCAATGATTTCTGGGCCTTTCAGTTGCCCACAATTTTCTCCAGCATACACACTTGCAACTTGTAAATAATCCTGCAAAATCATTATACTCAATTGCACTTCAACTCTAGATCCAAAAAGTTTAATCCATGAAAGTTAAGGTGTTGTAGACAGAAAACATAACACAATTTAGCCAAAAATGTCGGAGAAGGTGAGATTTAGTACATTGAATGCACATACTCTTGTATGATTACTTACGCAAAAACTAGTCTCATCGCTAAGTCACAATGATATATACATATGAGAATTTTAGTACCCAAATTTTGTAGAATACATTAGGAGCACAAAAAAGAGAGCAACCACAACATGCATGGATGAAAATTCATCTGCTGAAATTACACATGTATGAATCACTTACGCAGATAGTAGTATCTCATTCCTTGATTTATAACCATTCCCATAAATCACACTTTTCAGCACCTTCCAAAGTCCTTTAAAGACTATGTACAAATATAGAAAAATGATTCTATTCTTTCTTTAAATGCACTAACATTCTAACTTCCTCAATTTACTGTTCAAACTTTACAATAACATGTTAATAAGCTGAAGAACAGTCAACAATAAAGCAATCCGAGCTAATATTCCATTAGGAATCGAAAAGCTATATTACCACAAAATTTCTGAAGAATCATCAATTCATGAACAATCTCATAAATTTACGAAGATCAAGCAATCAAAGACTTCGACTTTATCAACAATCGGGCTCCATAAATGGTATACTTCAAATATATCTCAAAAAATAGACAGCTTAACCATAAATTAACATTAAATTTGATAAAGATGCATAAAACAGTAAATAACAGAATAAAAATTCTAAAGGTAGTAACAAATTTTCATATTTAAAAAAAAAAAACCTACCTGCCTTTTAATAAGATAATTAATTCCGAAAGCCAAGTCACCGATCGGCCATTTCCCGAGAGTCTCCGAGTACGTAAACCTCAGGGTCTCCGATAGCGTGGAGATCGTCTCTAGCCACGTGGCAGGAGCCTGAGCTGGACGCCGAGCCAGCCTCTTCTTCGCAGATCTACTCTTCGATTTAGAGCGCTCACTGCCGCCATGATCTTCCTCCGCCGCTGTCGATGACATCCGCCGGCTCAGCACGTAGTACAAAATCATCACCGCCCCCGCCGCCGTCGCCATTGTCGCCACCGCCATCAGATCAAAATATAATTATACTGATCTCCACGAGTACATATATCTATATGCTATTGATAATCGAAAACAATTTTTATACAACAATTACAGCTGAAAATGTTACAACATTTTGATAGCTATAATATATAAAATAAATTATAGTGTATATAAAATGAATTGATTATTAATTTGGGGATGAAAAATTATGATAAAAATTAGGGATTTCGAGGGGGAAAAAACGCAGTAATACATAAACAATTATGTACACGTGTACGTGTATATATAGCCTTTACATACATGGAACAAATAGGGCATTAGCACGAAACCTCTTGGTTAGTGCAAAATGTTCTTAGTTTCAATTTTTTACATTTTTTTTATATTTATATTTACACGTGTCAATTTTCCAATAAAAATAGTAAAATGACAAATATACTCTTTGTTTAAATAAAACAAAAATAAAATAAAATAAAAATAAGGAATAAATTGCAACCATACTCCCAAAAATTTCAATAAAATACAAATAAATAATTTTAAAAAAAAACCAAAATCATGCCATTTTTCTTCCACCCCCACCTTCAATCGTCGGAAACACACCCAACCACCACTTGAGCCACTGGAAACCATCATCACACCACCCGACCATCCTTCCAAATTCTACCCCCGCTACCACAAATAGATTACTGCCCAACCAACCTCCATCCCATCATCATAGAGTAGGAAACTGGGGAAGGAAACTTGAGAGATGCATCGGTAAGACCTGAGAGAAAAACTCGTGATGATGTTGAAGTGGTTGTTGTTTCAACGAAGAAGGAACTTGGAGAAGTGAAGCTCAGCATTGAGAAAGTAGCAGCTAAAGTTAACTGCTTGAACGTGGCATCCATGGCATTTGTGTGCGTTTGACAACGGGTGTGACAAAATTGAGCTCCTGTGAACCACAATTCGCTATCTTAACATCATTTTCATTGAAACCATCCATCATTTTAATCATAATTGTCAAATTTGATCTGGACACTGACTTGGACAATGCAGTAGGTCAATGGGTTAGAGGTTCAACCGATAATCCGGTGGTTCAACCGGTGGGTCATTGCATAAAAACCAATAAAAAAAAAATTTAGGGGCAAAATTAAAATTATTTATTTATTTTTCACTAATTATTTAATTCTATAAAATAAAGTAAAATGTTGGATCAAAATTTTTTAATAGAAAATATTTTTATAAAAGTTATAAATGATTCATTGGTTAAATATAAATTATTGCATATAGGTAATACTAAAATACTTGGTGTTCAAGTGGTTAGGAATCCTTTATTTTTCTTAGAGGTCAAAGCTCAATTTTGATCGACTTAAGTGCATTTCTATCAATTTAATCTGATAGGCCCAGTCAAGGGTCTGGGCCGGGCCGATTTTTATAACTTGATTTCAATTCTCTTCTATCAGTTTTCTGCAAGAAAATCAATACCCTTTTCTCGAAACTCAATATTGTCATCTGGGTTGTCCTTGTTTTTCTCCTCGGATGACTCGTCTAAATATTCTCTCTCTTTCATAATCACCTACTAGAATAGAAAAAATAAAATAAAAATCTAAAACGTAGAGGAAACTGATAAAAAAACTTACAGAAAAGAGAACTGGAAAACAAAAGGAGCAACCGATAAAACTTCATAGAATATTGAGAGCTTTGGCATGCCATAGCCTCTCTCTCCTCTACCTTTCTATCACATATGTGCGTGTTTGACAAAGGCGTAAAGCTGGCGAATCTGTGACAAACCAAAGTAGAAGTCCAACAACGAGCTTTGTGACGTCGAAAATTGTATAACCAAAACTCAAGCCAATTTACGTGTAAATAAGGATTTTATTGATAATTACTTATAAACTATATGTTTTTTTTTATTATTATTAAATGAGATATTTGAAATATGAAGTTGTTGGGCTTTCTTTCTCTCCCTTTTTCCTAAGGATATTGTCATCATTTTTATAAGAAAATGATGAGCCTATATCTTTCATATTTCTGTCTTGTCAACAAAAGTGCCGGGCTGGGAACCTGTGCCAATGGTTTAAGTCTTGATTGATTGCTGTCAAATCAACATACAGTACTGAACTAGAAAAATATGCCATGGCATATTCCCATTGGTTGCTGAGGTCAGCTCCATCGTGCTATCATGAAACCGACCTTAAATGGGGTCCCTAGTAATTCATGAATTGATTAGAGAACGAAGCTATAACATATGATTGGTGAAATCGATGGGCGCTGGCGTAAGTTCTTCTGAATGTCATTAATTGATTGAATGTTTTGACATTGTACAATAACTCTACCATCATTACATCCCCTCGAACCACGACGGTCATAAGTACTAGCTGACTTTACATATCCAACCTTAATTTAGCATGAGCTAAATGCATATAACAAACACACTTAATTAGATCACATGTCGGATGCCAACAAGCTCTCTGAGTGAAATTGATAGGTTCCGCATGCTACTATCGTCCAAATATCCAATTCACATGGGGGGATTCAAATTGAGACACAAACATTCATGGGTAAACTGCCAATTGCATCAATTACACAACCAATTATTCAATTTCAGCTACGAGAAAAGAGGAAAGAAATTGATTTTTGTTTTTTAAATTTGATTATTTATTTGGGATTTATATGTATTTTATTGAAAAATTTGGGAGTATGGTTGCAATTTTTTCTATATTCTATATTTTATTTAAATGAGAGGGTATATTTGTCATTTTACATTTTTTTGAATGAAAATGGATGAAATGACGATTTCCATGATGAAATGTAGAAATATGGGTGAAAATACAAAAAATTGAAATAAAAGAACGTTTTGCCAACTAAAAGCCAAACGTAAGGACATTTTTTTGTTAATAACCCGAACAAATATTATATAATAAATGCATAGAGAGAGGAGCAGGTGGGTTAAAGAAATGTTTGGCTAAACCTAAAAGTTACTTTATATTTCTAATTTTAGTTGAAAAGCAATTTTAAAGATGAGTAAAGTTTTCAATGGAAATATGACCCCAAAGTTATAAATATGGCCGTTACATAGTAGGGTTAAGATCGATTATTGTGTTAATGGTCTAGCCTAAAAGGGTCGACTTTTTGGAATATTTGCACACTTTCATTTCGTCATTAATTTCATTTCAGCATCTGTATCTTTCCATCTCTCTTATCTGCTATACCCCGAATTGTTATTATTTTATCTAAAGTCATCGAAAAAATAAAATAAAGTGAAACCCTCTCGACCCAGGTATATTCTTTTCTTTGAGTTCAGTTACTTCAATTGGATCATTAAAACTTTTCGATTTTAATTCAAAGTACACATGTCCAAGAAAGTATATTTGAACATGATGTATTGTTTGTCATTGTGCCTTGTTAATGGACATAATTTCTAGATAATGGTGGTGCTTATCCCTTGGGCCACCAATGAATGATGTCGATAGAACTATGATTCTTTTTCCCCCAATTTGAGGAACTTTTTGTTACTAATCAACCAAAATGTAGACAAAAACATATAAAATAATAAACCATATTCCTAAACTATGTCTCGGTTTGAGTACCATTCTCTAATATATTTTTTTTCATAATTCATTTTTAAGGTTAAATATATTCACCCCACATTTTTTAATAACTAGATTGCATTCTAATGCGTGGAAGGTTTATAAATGTTTCAAACTTTTTTCATAACATTCTTACTCTCAAATTAACATAAATTATTCTTGATTAAGATTTCTCTCCAAAATAAGCAAATTTATCTCAATAAAAACTCAAACAAATTAATACAATGTTCAATCATAAAATCTTAACTTGCAAATTCATTCTTTCCGAAGTAGATAGATAATATATTATCATACATCATTATTTTTGTAAGGAGCCAATAGAATGTCGACTAAGTATTAAAGTATAAATTGAACCAATAAATAATATATCTTAGGTAAAATACGTTATTTATTTAAAAAATTGGGTAAATGGTTCGATTTGGTTTCGACAATTTTTGAGTATCGAAACTTAAACCGATTCATTTTCAAATGGTTTGGTTCGGTGTTGAATTGAAAATTGACGATTTAATGTAAACTCAAACCAACAGTTTTAAAATTGCAGATTTGATTCAATACAGGTTGACAATTTTTTTATTCATCTCTAACCACACATCCTTAACGTTACGGAGGTCGGACTATTTTGCCATCTCTAAGATGGTTTTCTTTGGGAATGGATGGAGTTAGCCTAAGCCTATGTTTGGCTTGTTGTTTATAAACACGAGTAATTTTTTTTATCAACATACTTTGAGAAATTTACAAGTATTAGTGATTTCCGTATAACTTATTTCTATTTATTTATAATGACCTTCCAAACATGCTATGACTATGAGATTTCTAAAGCTGGATACTTTGGGCTTCCAATTGAGTCGGCCCTCTTTATTCGGGCTTTTTTTGAATTGTTGCGTCTTCGACATTTTGCCGTTTTTAACAATTTTTATGAATTTTGCCTATAAAAAGATCGATGAGTTTCATTACAATGAATTTTAACTTGATTACAAGTCAAGTCTCAAGTCGAGGACTCTTACATCTTTTAAAAAGAAAAATTTATAAAAATGACACTTCTTGATCAAAAACCAAAAAGTGAAAATCTTGATTTCAGGTTAGGAAAAAATGCAACTTCTGCCAATCTTTTCGTTATCAAACTTAAATAAACATATTCGATTATACCAATAGTTAATGTTTTAGAAAGCAAAAATCGAAAAGTAAATAACTTAAAAGTAAATGTGAGGAGCCAAACATTCAAGACGATTCTCAATTTGAGTGTTTGTTTGGGAGATATTTTTTGAAGTTAAAAATGATTTTTTTGGGAAAACGTGTGATAAAAAAAATAGTAAAAAAGTTATGGATCCACGTATAAAATTATTTTATTGGATAAATATATGATTAAAAATAAGTTTCAAATTAGCCGTGCCAAACGAGAGCAGAAATTATGAAAAGTGCAAGAATATTAGATGACAGTTTCAACACATCCAACCCATTTCATTTCATCAGGTCTTGGAATGCATTTGAAAACTCCATCTGCTCCAGCTAAATTCTGGTTTGGTAAGCAGTCATAAATTGAATAAGAATAATTCCATTTTACCAGAAAATTTCCACCAGAAATCTCACATGGAGGTGGGTCCCACTGTGAATAAAGTATTGCAAAAAAATGTGGGCCCATCCCTATTGTGTCTTCTATATCAGTTTTGTTGTATGTACAGAATACTAAATATACGTAAATTTTCCTTAATTTTCGTGAGTTACATGCTTCGTAATTTGTTGGATTGAAAAATATTAGACAAAAACATCTCACATATGTCTCTCATGTTACTCGAGCTACAAGCATTCTTAAAATGAAAATAAGAAATATACATCTTATCTCTCTCTACCTTGATCATGTCTCATCCGAATTTGTGCAATGTATCAAATTATCAACAAATTCTCACAGATAATAAGTTTCTGTTTGGATTTCATTTTCTAAAATTTATTTTTCCTTAAACTTATTTTATGAGATTCACAACTTTTCAATCGCATATTTCATCATTTTTTTTAATCAAAATTTTCTAAAATTTTGATTTTTAATTAAATTATATTGGAGCTAAATAATGGGAGGAAATGCAATTCATTTAGTTTTATCCCATAGGTCAATAACCTACCTAACTTTATGTTATTTTATAGTATTTGTACGTGTTAAAGTCTTTAAGTAGTGGCTAATCCCAAGCTGGCTGAGGTCAAAATATTATTATTTATTTGTGATTGACCATGACTGCATTAATTCAAATTTTTTGGTTGAAATAATGTAAAAAAATGGACAAAAAATTTGTGGGATTTCATGAATGATGCACAACAAACAAGAGTACTATATCACGTGCAACATTACATGTGAATTAAAATTTGTCCAACCTATTGAAGTAGGACTCACCTACCCCATATATAAAATAAATCAGGTTGTATTTAATAATAATAATCTTAAACTACAAAATCCTCTATATTGGTATCGACACTTTCTCAAAAGAGTTCTGCTATAGGTACAGGAATTTGAATTCATGTACATATACATGATTGACACATCGGGGTGGTGGGAGGGTAAAAAAATCAATTTTTTACTCATATAAAATTCAAAATTCTGTTGGAAATTCTGTAGAAATTTTCTATTTTTTTTTCTCGAAATACATGAATTTTGATGCAACCTAGAAATTTTAACATTTTGAAAATTTTGAAATTCGTTGATTTGAAGATTCAAAGTTTTGAAAATGGTGAATTAGGTACACAAAACTAATGTCACACGAAAGGTTGGACATTATTGAAATATGAAAGTTGAAAATTTTTTGGTTCACAAAACTAATATCACACGAAAGGTTGTGCATGATTGAAATATGTAAGTTCAACAATTTTTTACACAACTACTTTCATTAAACACGTCTAATACATTCCATATTATATTCTCCAATAGGTTACGTGTCCAAAATCATTAGCATGATTAGTTATCAAAATTAAAATTAACACATCTAGTTATGATAAGAGATAAATTTTATCACGTACGGTTGACCGTGGGAGGGTTACGAGCTCATAACACCAAGATTCGTGCAAAGATGATACTTTCAAATTAACTTATACGTCATATTCGATAATGAGCATCGATAAACTTTATCACCTACAATTCGGTGGTGGTTGTGGAGGTTTTCGAATCCCTATACCATGGTTCATAGCCATTTGTCCTAAAGGGTGTTTGGTAGAGATTAAAATCGGATTAAAATTGAAAAATTAGCCGTTATTGTTGACTTTTATTAGACGAGTGGGACCCAACAACGATCATATTTTCAATTTTAATCTGATTAGTAGCCAACCAAACAGGCTCCTAATCTTCTGGGCCATAGATGCCACCACANATACACACTAATAAGGCTAGCTTTGCATGTTATAAGGGAGGGTGTTTGGTAGAGATTAAAATCGGATTAAAATTGAAAAATTAGTCGTTATTGTTGACTTTTATTAGACGAGTGGGACCCAACAACGATCATATTTTCAATTTTAATCTGATTAGTAGCCAACCAAACAGGCTCCTAATCTTCTGGGCCATAGATGCCACCACATCTATACGGGATCGGTTATCGAGATCCGTACAATTTTTTGGTTCAAGTTATCATGTGTAATGGTACCAGCATTCACCTAGCCAGCTCTTCACTTCCCACCAACTGATCCATTTTCAAAAAAATGCCTTTCTATCTCCGAAA
>CAIGRO010295130.1:0-15562 GCA_903798355.1 Fraxinus baroniana
TAATCTCTACCAAACAGGCTCTACAATGGCAAGAAACTTGAACACAAATGGTAGGGATTCAATGGTTGAAAATGTATACGTTTATAGAATAAATTAATAGAAGATTAAGAGTCGTTTAGAAAGCTTCTGTTTCTTCTAGAATAGTTTCGTAAGGAAATAATCTTATATTAACTTCCTCTAAAAAAAATTAATTAAATTTTCAAAAGTAATTTCTTATTTTGACTTTTTTAAAAATCCTCCAAAATGAGCCAATTGTTCATTTTCTTAGCACATTGAACGAGGCGTTAAAATTCAAATGTGTAGTATAATATTTATGACATATCATATAGTATTTTTTATTGGGGTTGTTTTTTTAAATGTAATCAAATAAAAAATAATAATCTCTCTTTTCACAAATTAAAACTTTATATAAATAAATAATAATAATTAATTAAGTCAACGTTTTGAATTTAAGCTTGCTATCTCTCATTTTAGAAAAAGTCTTAAGCTTTATTGAGCCCCTGTTTGGAGCTCATTCTTCCAACAAAAGAATATATTATTTGACAGTTACACTCCAAATTCAGTCATCATTTTTTACCGTTTGTCTCACGGGTGTGTCCCTCTTTCTAAACAAATGATCTTTTTTTTTTCTACTTTGGAGTTGAAGAATGAGCTCCAAACAAAGGCTCAAAAAAAACTTGATCAAATAAATTTACAGAAAAATAAAAAATAAAAAAAATTGATCTTCATTACAAATGTTGCGTCACTTGAGACTTTGGTATTTTATTTCTTGTTTAGATAAATTGGGTATATGTAAAACTCGGACAATTTTTATCCAATTTCTCAAAAACATATATAAATTAATAAAAATGTCACAACGTCGTTACAATTTCACGTGCAACACACGTGTTAGATACTAGAACAGAAAAAGAGAAATTATAAATAGTCAATATGTAATTCTACTCTATGACAAAAAATAAACGCATATAGTACAAAAAATAACAATATTTACAAATAATTTCATACTCCCTCCGTCCCAAAAAGGTAGTCTTGTATACTATTTTTGTCCGTCCCAAAAAGATAGTCATGTTTCCATTTTAAACATATATTAAATTTTTCATTTTCACATATACCCTTATTTAATACATCTTGATATAATAAACACCAACTACGTAGATAAGGGATAAAAACATGTATTAAATTTTTCATTTCCACACATACCCTTGTTTAATACATCTTGGTATAATAGACATCAACTACCTAGATAAGGGATAAAGGGTATAGATAGAAAAATTTAGTAAAATTTAATACTCTAACTATACTAACTATCATTTCTTAATCTGTGTGAAAATAACCATAAAACTATCTTTTTGGGACGGAGGGAATAGTACTCTACACTTTGTGCTCATTAATAATGTGAAAAGGCAAAGTTCCCTGGGTATGCCTCACAAGGGTCTCACTAATATGTTCTACTCAATTCAAAACCTTGGAAAGATCCCAGCTTCTGATGCTGCTCAGGTTGCCTCCTTGCAACACTATCTTCATCTAATACAACCCCACTGTCACTAGCATAACCGATTTCCACAGACAACGAAGGATCAAGAGTACTGAATGATGGAGAGGATTCAACTGAAATGTCGAGCAAACCATCTAAAGAATGACGTGCCAAATCCGCGCGATGCTTACGAGCCAAGTTTTTCTTCGCTTTGACTCGCCACCTTCTTAAGCCTCCCATCACTTCTTCAGTGAAAACAGAATTTCTCATTGATGAACCCATCTGTTAATTAATTTCATTAGGATTAATTATGACAGGAAGCATGGAACCAGTTCAATTTTTTACCTTGTGGAAGAATAATGGTGTTTACCTGATTGATTAGTGCATAGAGAGGCAGAGTCACATAGCCACAGAGAAAGTTGACCACTACTCCTACAGCGAGTTTTATGACAATATCTTCAGTTTGCCGATGGAAGCACGATCTCAGACCAAATTTGTACTGTTAAAGAAACACAACTGGTGATTCTTTATGTGCTGTGTTATAGGAAAACTCGAAAATAAAAAGATTATTTTACTGTGCTTACCCAAGACCATGTGAAGAATGCCAACTGAAACGAGTTCTGCAATGCCGAACAAGGTATTCAAGAATCAGTTCTACGGAGACAAACAAATCTTGCATAGAGGATATGCCAAATATTTGTCTATAGAGTTGTTGAAGAAATTGAAGATCACAATAAACGTACTAAAAAAACAATGATATCTGCAACTCAAAATATTCTCAAATTTAAATTTCCATAATAGAGTTGATACTAGATAATGATTGGTAGTTACATAAGCTTCGAGATTTTCCATATCTTAGAAGTTGATGGAAGCATTAGTAGATTAATGGTTTGTTTGTTAAGTTGGTCGTAGAACACTGGACATTACTAAACAAGAAAGAAAAAAACTAAATTTTGTCTATTCTAGTGTCGAGTAATATACAATACGATGTAATGAACATGCACAGTTAACCTTTAAGCATACTAGGCACTAGGAAAGTAATTATATTAAGAGCATTAATCTAAGTACCTGAAATAAGATTAAGTGCATTAGGTGGAGAAGTAATTTTGGTCTATCAAACCAGAAGAAGTGGTCGCTGGGCCGAACAAGCAGAGTTCCTTGAACAACATGAGATTTATCGCTGCTGTCTAAGCACATTCTGGTAATGATACCTTGCAGCTTTGTCCCAACAACCAGTAACATCTGAAATGTGAATAATTGATTTCGTTAGTTATTTATCTTAATTTTCTCGTAATAAAACAAATTACTTTATTTATAGCATTTTGTTACCAGTAGCGGAATGAATGGGAGCCAAAAATAGTTGTGAAATACTGCATCAAGAAAGGCATGGAATTCCAGTCAGGGCTATCAGCAAAATGTTCAGGATTCATATATTTGTGTTAAAGAGTTTGGTACATTACCAAATGCATTGAAGAATATGAAGAGCACAGAGAAGATCCATATCCAAAGCCTGCAAATTATAGACATGTATATCAGAATTCAAAAACTATCACTACATGACATAATTAACGATTAGAGATGCCCTGGTGGTCAGAATTACCTCATGCCCACGACGATACCAAAATCTTTTCCCAGTGCTCTCTTTAGATACTTTTGGAAATCAAAATTACTATCTTCAGCAAAATGGGCCTGTAACAGAATATGTGAGTGAAACGGGAAGTAAATTTTCAGGTGGAATTGGGAAAAGTTTCCATGCATATAATAGGCATATAGAGGTACCCTACCACGATGAATCCATGTCGAAGAGTGAAATAATCTACTTTGGAAACAGATCCGTAGAATTGACGAAGAAAACAAGCCTGGTAGAATATGGCAAACATCAAGTTTAATTTGGAACAGTAGCATGAAAATGGGATATCAAAAGCTAAGAAGCTCTTCGGTAGAGAACTAACCGGCCAACGGAGGATCCGGTGTTCACTCCAAAATTTAAGATGTCTTCTTCCGAATGATGTTTGATGAATGAACTGAAACCTCCTGTTATCTAGACAGCATAACTTAATGAATCATTCTCTAGCCATTGAACTCATTGTTCACGATAATCACAGGCATCGCAAAAGAAAAGATGTACAGAGCAGGACATGAATGCTTCTGGCATTTACAAGACCATAGAGTTCAGCAACATGATCAATAAATTTGCATGTCAAAAGACTGGTTTTTCCGGTTTTGAGTTTAGCACGTATTGGTGTTCTTCTTTCAGTTCATTGTTTTTGTTATCGTGACTACTTGAATATGAAAATTATCTCAGTTTAAGGTATGAAAATCTATCAACCATTTTCTTCAAGGAGATTGAACTTTCACTTACCATTTGAAAATTCATAATCCAATGTCCTGGTTTCTGCTTCCCAATGTTCCCATTTTCTCATCTGAAAATACAAAAGCAGCACTCTTAATCAAAGGTCCAAAACTTATTCCAGAAACACCAAGGAAGTTCATAGAAATATTTTTTTAAGTGCAATGAAATTCCCCTCTTTTTGTGACTTATATATACTGGCAATTCAAAAGAGAACAATTCAACATCCGTGGTCCACCATCCAAGATAAAAAGAAAAACTGACCAAATTCTCCTAGAGGAAGTATAATAAAAAAGAGCAAAATTAAGTTGAATATAAATTACCTTAGCTGCCCCAAGACTGAATGTGAGAAAACTGGACAAAACATGGAAAAAAGCTAGAAAAAATATCAACAATTGGAGTTGCTGGATGCCCACTCTCGAAATCAAAGATAACTTATCCTGTTCCACAATTTCAAAAATCAATAAGATGAAATTAAAATCTGGAACTTCAAGTTCATTAATTGCATCAAATTCATTAACCCCAATTTACGTTCAAAGAACTACTCCATCCTACATATAAAGTACCTGTTCTTCACATTTGGATTCCTCCTCTTCCTCACTCTCCACGCTATGGCAAGGAAGAAAAGAATGAGCAACACCCTTGGGAATACATATATTTGCAATTTGCTTTTCACATACGGTCAGCAACAAGGAGATGAAGCCCAAAAGCAACAAGTCTACATCATTGGCAAATTCAAGGACAATAAGCAACACGAATTTTTTAGCATTATCAAGAAAATTAACCAATTATATATTCATCCCAAACATAAAAATGTAACCTGATTTGATTTTGTTAAGAGCGTGAAGGAGATATTTCCTCCTCTTCCTGCTCAAGTACTGCACAAAATGATAAAACATGAGTATTTTGAAATTTGAAGTGTATACATCTCCAAACTCATTTTGAACCCTACATTCTTTTACTGAAATAATTTTACATGTGATCCCAACAAATTTTCTATGTTTTGTCCACACGTTGTTAAAAAAAAAAAAAATCAATATTACAAAAGCTATTTATTATACCTTAGCTAAGAGATGAAGACCGTGTTCTATAAGTATAGAAACTGCTATCATGAAGAAACAAACTGTCGCCACCGCCCATGTTGGTGTCGTTTCAAGAGTTGCAGAATCGCCACCGCTTTCCCCAGCCATTCCCAACCCCAGTTGTTTTCAAATATTTCCAAGTATTATGGAGAAATTATGACCAAAAAAAGCATGCGACGAAATTTATATAAAAAGTTGGTCGCTTGAATCTCAGTTTGGTCAATCCATGCAAAGCAACGCAAGCCGTCAGATTCCGTAGGCGCCATTTGCGACTCGTTGAAGTCATCACTTCCGGGACCCAGTGTCGACGAAGGCGGTGAGGCAGTCGCATTGGTTTCACACTTATAACTGCTACGACCAATTATTTGCTGACACGCATATCAAGGAAAGAAAAGGGAAACGCGGAAACGGAATGGACTTTTACCACCAACGATTTTTTAACTTTTCATACTTCTATTTTTAAAATCTTTTCCAAATATTTGAATATAATTTTTTTATTTTTTGAAGGAAATAAAACTTTCAATTCATAAGAAAGATAAAATTCAACCTGCAGAAATTCCAAGTAACACAATTTTTGCCCAACTACATTAAAACAGTGCAAGTTCTACCTTGCCAGTTAATTTACACTTGAGAAAAATGAACACTACAATGATTCAATAGGGCAAATTTTCACTGTCTAGGGATAGATAGCAGAAAGATAAAGACATCAGAATTCCAGGAATAAGTAACGCTGCTTTCCGATATTTCAATCGATGTGTTGCAGACTTACAGTGCTATATCGAGAAGCATATCTCTTACATGTATGTCATTTCCTTTGGTATAACTGTTACCCATTATTTTGGTTGCCAACTGAGGTTTTGGATAGAGTTTTTCGTTACTGGCAAGGAAAGTATTTTCATGACTAAACGAACAAGCAGATTCAGTTGGACGACTCCCCATTCTTGTAGCGACATATCCCTCCTTCAACGTAAAACCAAAGAGCCTGCAACTACTTTTGCACATTGATATAAAATTTTCGTTGCCTTTATAGGATGGGTGAGTTGAAAGAGGTGGCGGCAGAAAACCCATCTGGTTGTGCTCTTGTGAACCACCTGTAGATATGCAACCTTGCAGATCTTCCCTTGTATCACCACTTTCAGAAGATGAGCAGGACATTAATTTCCTCGCAAATCGTTCAGAAATATGAAATTTGTCCTGATCTCTAGTCTCAAGATTCTTCTGATTGCCAGAATGTAATGTCTGAAATCTAGGTGGTGGAGAGCTTGCTTGCTGATATAATAGCACAGAGGAAGGGGATGATGCCTGTATAAGTGCTGCAGAAGGGTGCATACGAGTGTTGGTCAAGGTGGACCAACTATTTCCATGAGTTGGCAACTGAAAACCATTCATAACACTACTGACGCCATTTTCGTGCACCTTGTTAGCTGTTGGACTTCTTCCATGTGGCACAGTTGGAATTGTTTCTTGACCTTGCAAGACCTTATGGAATTGAAAGGATTCACCCCTGAAGGAGTCTTCGGAGTCTGCCTGCAGATGCCTACTGCTGTATCCCACTGCAGAAATCCTAGAACCGTTGTTACCCGGAGAGCACCTCATTGCAGATGGATGATGACTTGGAGCATCAACTTCGGCATATGGGGTACGAAAACCCAAAATTTCTTGACCTTGCAAGACCTGCTGGAACCTTAGAGGCTCCCCAAAGTCTGAAACTTCATTCCCATCTATAAGAAGTATAGGCTAATTAGTACTCTCTGAGGAGGCACCAAGCAACCAGCAGGAACGAATATAAATACAATTAAGACAAAATAAGAACGCGAGGACCTCTGAGAATCGGAAAATCTGGCTTTGTTGCAGGAAAGCCGACCCTGATTCTCTTGGCACCCGGTACTATGAAGCCGCCGGCTGCAGACACTGAACCAGATGGCTCTATCTCCCAAGGGGAAACTCTATCTAGGCGATTGAACTGCAAATCATCGTACCTAACCTGCAGAAGTGAAAAAAGACCATTGATGTCACAAAAAATATGGCTACAGACACAATAATAATTTGATGCACAACAGCTAGTGATGCAGACAGATGCTGGGCACCGAAGCACCAGCAATAAGAGAGCTTCGGTCATTAATGAAATAAAAAATACAATGAAGGATCACCTCTCATTAGTAGATAACTGAGGAAGCACACCATAAAAGACTAGAGAGTCAGAACCAATGCATTGTTGAAACGCTACTTATAAGTTAATGATATTGGATATCATAACTAATTTAACACATGATCTCAACACGCTTAAGTTTTAGGAGATAATGGGTCACTGTAGGTTGCATTAGCAACTCTAGTAAGCGAGAGTCGCGAGTACAAAAGGAAAGTGTTTAGACTCCATTAGTAGTTATGGGTACACAAAGGGTTTGATACTAAGCAGTGGATGGCTCAGATATAAATAATTGCGGAGACAAATTTCAAATAACTAGTATGCACATCTTTTCAATTTCCAATTAAATCTTTCTCATATTCTTAGATGTATCACGAGCATTATAAATACTCAAAAAACATTAAATCAGTAGCTTAATAAATCTGTCTTACTAGTGGTGGAGGACACCTATGAATATTATCCTATGGCAATAGTTTCAACATATATTAGTTAACAACTGCATGACAAAAATCTTGATTTTATTTTTAATGAAGGCAAACCTAAAGAACAAAGTACCAGGTTCAACTCAATATAATGGATTATTATACTAGAAAGGATGAAAGCTAGAGCTGAATGATGCACTTTATACTAGGATAATTGCTGTGCTATTAAAATATAATGCAGAAATAAGCAAAATACATACCAATAAGCACCTCCATTTTGACCCAGGCCATCTAACAGGATCGACCTCACTAACCCCAACAATAAGTCCACTGCACTTACCCAAATAATATCAATTTTCTTGACAATGCACGGATATGAAACTCAGAAATTCTAAAGAAACTAACCTTCTCTCAGAAGCATCTTCTGTTTCAACACGCATCTTGAACCTCATTCCAGCAGAAAAATATTGTCCAGCACACTTTGTGAATTTATGATAAGGTACAACAATCTCAGATGAACTAGCCCTGAAATACATAATATCTAAGGAAAATTAGAAACCACAGCACCTTAGCTGGAATAGGAATTACTGAAAGAAGTACTAGACATATTTGAGAAATCTCAGTATCACACACTCTAAAGTAAAATGCAGATATGCCAATAGAGTACTCTCACAAATATTAAAACATGCTGAATTTTAGAAAGAAATATCCAGGAGAACCAATTGAATCTTGAGCATATCTCTAGTATATCTAGAGTGTGTTTGGTAGAGTTCAAAATTCAATTAAAATTGAAAATATAGTCGTTATTAGATCTACTCGTCTAATAAAAGTCAACAGTAACGGGTAATTTTTCAATTTTAATCCGATTTTAATCTCTACCAAACACACTCCTAGTATATCTAACATAAAATATATGGCAAACAGAATTTGAAGAACAAAGCACAAGGATAAATATAATTCATATAAATGTCACGTTACAAGATTTCATCAGCTATTTTAGCGAACAAACAAGCACATCATATTCAGTATCATAAAGTGGTCCCTTTGTGGGATATGTTTGCAATACCATAAAAGAAAGAACAGTAAAAATACAAATCTTAAGCTGATGTATCAGAATGATGCCATACAGGTTGGATAGAGTTAGGTGTATCCCATATCAATCTCTTAAAAAAATCATTTTGATACTTTCTAGGCAGTAACCATCTTTTGGAACAAAACACAAATTTCAGATAATATTTAGGTTGACTCAATACCTGGGATTATAACAGATGTTAAAAATACTTCGTGTAGATATAGCATTCAGCACACTAGCAATGCTGCTAGCACTAGGCTGTTGCGAAAGGAAAGCTGGAATTGAAGAACCACTTTTAGTTGGGGATGCTCTTCGGATCCCTAGCCTTAGTTCTCCATCCCCACCCCTGCAATGGATGCCCACATATATAAGAAAGCAAATATAACTAAACATTTTTCACTTTTGCAACATTTAGGCTCTGTCTGGGATTGATTAAATCTACCAAAACTGATTTTTGGACCGTTGTGCTGCTGTTGACCATCAGACACAAAAAGCAGCCATTTTTTTTTTTGAATTGTGACCGTTGGACTCTTCAATGGTAAAAAAAGCGCCATTTGCCCAGATTTTAATCTATCCCAAACAGCCCCTTAGTATTTCATATCC
The DNA here is from genome assembly GCA_903798355.1 of Fraxinus baroniana. Lineage (NCBI taxonomy): Eukaryota > Viridiplantae > Streptophyta > Magnoliopsida > Lamiales > Oleaceae > Fraxinus > Fraxinus baroniana. The sequence continues at coordinate 9,150 of CAIGRO010295130.1, forward strand.
TACCTTATAAAGAGCACAGCATCTCCGGACATGAGCTTCTTTTTATTTACGAATGCACTCCAACCAGTTGTGAGCAAATGCCTTCGAGGCTGGCCTGCTCCAGAAGTTTTTAATAAATAACAAATTCACAAAATTAGGGAAATCAGTCAATAGAATGAACTTTTACAAGTGATCCCATACGTACAAACAAAGCATAGACAATTAGATACCAAAGTTCATACCTCTGTAGATATGCCGAAATTTCCACTCAATCCCATGTAGATCCTTAGCAACAAGCTCCTGAGAAGGCCTCTGTTGTTTATAGTCCTAAAACAAAGTATGATAAAACCATCACTATAGCAAAATAAGATGAACAAAGATATTAAATTAAAATCGGAAGTCAAATATGATTTAAGTTACCAGTGGAGGGAAGCAATCCTCGGCAGCTCGACGAGGAACAGAGAAACCACCATGAGTGCTGGTATCAGAAGCAGTAAGAGTTTTGCAGAACATGTGTGGTATCAAAGACGTTCTAGCACCTTTGGTGTCTTCATCTTCAGTCTCCGCTTCAACTTCCCCATCCCTCCATTTTTTCTCAATCTGCCCAAAATCATACAACTTTCTAAGAAAGGTCATATGTCATTCTTTCTAGTAATGGTCCATGCACAAAGCAGAGGCCATACTGAAAATAAAAAGATGCATTCCAAGGAAAGCAATATTTCATTTAGCCAGAATAACACAGAAATTCTTTATGATCATTAAAAGTATAAAAGTTGCTAAGATTTAACATATTTCACATATAAATATAACATTGAGGCAGAATTCCACAGATCATACTTTTAGATCTAACGAGAAAAAGTAGCTTCTTTTAATACCAAAAGGAGAGTAAAGTGCCTCTCTAGAAAAGGTATTATACTTATCTATGATTATTGAAGAGAGATAATTTTTCCATAACATATAATGGTAGAGGAAAACCATTTATTTAGATCGTCTGAGGAAGTATCCAAAAATTGTTAATTTTGCAGATTACAATAAACACGAGAAATTTAAGTTGAATTATTGCAGTTACGCACCGACAATATGACCATACAACAAACTCATAAACATTTCCGAGTATATAGAGCCTCACTTGATTGTCCATAACCAGAAAAATTTGCGCATAAACTTCATCATTTGCTGTCTCGGCCTATTCCCAAATTAAAGTAAGACAAGAAACTCTTAGTATTTTCAAATTCCGCAATAAAAGTTCATAATTAATTAAGGAAAGGAATTCTACAATGCTTACATGGAGTTTAACATCGACAACGCGACAGAAGACATGGGGAGGAAAATCATAAGCTACAGCCGGGTGCTCGGAGAGGTATTCCAAGTGGCCTTGAGGAAAGTACACCACGGCGGTCCCCTTTTTGGGAAGCGAAATCAAAGGCCCAGCACAAGCGTGCCATAGCTCCATACTTACCGAAGCCGCGGTCTCCGATGACTTCATCGTCAATTCCGAGTTCCCTGAAATCCCCGACGATGCCGGTGAATTAAATAACAACTCCACTTCACCTTCATTGTCCACGGTGTTCAAATCAATTAATCCGCACATCATATTTGCACCCTAACAACACAAAATCCCAAGTAAAATCATATGAGCTATGAATTTCCTCAACTTGCAACACTAGAGAGAGAGAGAGAGAGAGAGAGAGTACCTATGTTAATGCATTGCTTTCTTACACTAGAAATATAGGAATTGCTTTTTTCTCTCAGATATCAAATCACACTTTATAGTGTTATACTGATACATTAATTTTTATTTTCAGTAATATAATATATACATACAGTAAAGTGTATGTATATAGGAAAATGACCTGCAACTGGCAGAAGCAGCAACTGCAAAGAACAGCGCTGCAGCTGCGGAGTGGAAAAAGGCATATAAATACAGGATTGTGTATGTATAGATTGGAGTATAGTAGAGTGGACTGGACTAGACCCTGTGTGATTTGTTGAGGAGGACTGTAATAAAAGTAAATAAATAAATAAAAGTGGGGCAGGGCAAATAAACTCCCTTTATTTTCGGGGGGTTGTCTATTCTGTCCCCTAATAGTTCAACAAATCTCTCTCGTGGCCCTTTTGCAAAATTAGTGCTCTCTGATAGAAATTTTTTAAATTTTATTTTTCTTTCAAATTCATTTTCAACTGTACGCCTTTTCAATTAAATAATTTTACACGTGGATCAATTTTTAAAATTTTATTATTCTTTCAAATTTTTTCAATTAAATAATTTTACACGTTGATCAATAATTTTCTATAGGTTCTTCAAAAAATCACTTTTCAAAAAAATTATTTTCAAAAATAAAATAAAAAAATACACCACACATGCTCTTAATTCAATTTTGAGAACAGTTTCATATAAAGTTTTCCACTTTTTAGGTCAATTGGATTGAAAGACCCAAAATTTAATAATTAAAGGATTTTGTCATAAATTTTCGATGTGGGATAAAGATAATTTTGGTTTGGTTACACTTCATTGTACAATTGTTTGTCTGTAATGTATTGTACCTACAGTTTAGCAATAGTGTATTATACCTCGGCTATAGTGTATTGCATTATTGTATAAAATAATTATTTATATTTTATTAAGTTAATTAATCATTTTTCTATCTTTTATTAATTAATAAAAATTAAAAACTCTCCATATATTTCAATCAGCACTATTATAATATATCTTATTTATTGTTCAAAAATATATATATTTTTATTAAGCCTCTAAAATTTCATTTGGTACTATAATTTTGATAGATATTATTAAACGATTTTTAAATTGATTAAAAAATTAAAATAATATTAAAATATTAAAACTTTTTTTTTTATGCCTTTTTACCCTTAAACCTTGCTAGACGCACATTAACAAAGCTTAATCTCCACACATCGTCCCGCATTTTGCTTTTTAGAGTAGAGTTTTTTTTATGAATTAGTTTTTTATTAGTTTATCTTGTAATAAATAAATAAATTTACCCTTTTGAACGTGTTAAGTATTTGACTTTACTCAATCTTCCACATATGCCTTTGTTGGGTTTTCATTAAAATTTTATTACATTTTTCTTTTCAATTACATATATTTCAATAAAATAATACTACACGTAAACTCAAAAAATGTCCTTTTTTTTACCACTCATTCTTCCAAAAATTACTATTTTAAAATAATAAAGTTGATGAATTTTAAATAAATAAATATCTTTTTTAAAATATAAAAAATTAGATGAGATAATTAACACGTTATCAAAATCATGGTACAGAATATATAAATTCAAATATCGTCGTTCATAAAACTTTCTAAGTTTCATACATCAAAATGAACACGACATGTGCTAAAAAAAATAATAAAATGAATTAAAATTAGTACTACATCTTATAAAAAAGAAGACGTGAAATTTTAAAAAAAAAAAAAAATGTATATGAACTCCCACTAATTTCATATCTCCATCTATCATTGCAAGGCAAAGGCAGCACATTTTTTAGCTTTCAAATTATGTTCACGTGAAAACAAATCATGTACGTTCAATTTCTCATACCATCAAATAAATGCTTTAATTGTTTATTCTATTTTCTTCGGTTAAGTACTTAGTCTACCAGTACCATGTTTTGTCTTATGACAAACAATTTTATTACCTACCATTGGGGAATAGCCCAATTTTTCTTGCTAGCAATAAAAGTTGGGAAAAACAAGTAAATTGAGAATCGATAAGCTTGTTAGAACTTAGATAGTAAAGTTTTACGGAACGCATGCTATAGTTTTCGGGTCAAATTTGAAAAAAAAGTGCACACGAGTCCTAAATAAATTATTGAAAAATTAAAAAAAAAAATTGCAAATGAGTCCCAAATAAATTATTAAAAAATTAATTTTGTGTATTTTCTTTATTCAAATATGATAATATATTCGTCATTTTACATATTTTTATTGATGAAAATGGATTGAAATGATAGTTTGCGCAATCCAATGCGTAATTAAGAATGAAAATATCAAAAAAAGAAAAAGAAAGATAGAGACGTTTTTCACAATAATAGCGAAATGTAGTGACATTATATGATAATTATCATTTTAACAATTTGTTTGGGATTCGTTTGCACTTTTATTAAAAAAAAAAATAGGACTATAATTGCAATTAAATAATTTTTCTTATTATTAAAACAGAAGAGTATAGTTGTTTTTTTTATAACTTTTAATTGAAAAAATGAATGAAAATAATATTTTTTTCAATAAATTGTGAAAATAAGAGTAGAAATATAAAAAAAAAAAAAAGAAAGGTAAAACTTTGACAATAATAATAATAAAATGTAAAAAGGTTATGGGATAATTACCTATATTTTATCAAAATTGGAAATTATTAGTAGTAGGTAAGATTTGTCAATTTATAAATAGTTTGGACATAGGCGTGACAGTAGATAGAAGTGGCAAGTCGTTATCATAGCCATTCAACTATAAAGCAACCCAACAGAGGTCTAGGTATAGATTCGTACACCCTAGGAAAGTAACCCGGACAAAACGGGTTACAACCCAAGGCCCACTTACTCATCACTCAACCAATGTCTTTATCCCATTTCGGATAACTTTTAACTTCCCACACCGCGCTCCTTTTCAACGCCTTCAGCTCTTCTTCTTTTAAAGGCACAAATTGCGTTCATAAATCATTCAGGTTGTCTAATTGATCTAATCGTCCGAAAATCACATTCACACAATCAAATATTTTGTACGTAAATTTTTAAAAAAAATTGATTTTTTAACCACACATCATAAAAAAAAAAAAAAAATTATTCAAAATATCATTTTCTCGCTATTTCTTTTTGTAATAGCCTTCAAATAGGGACTTGATACTTCGATTATGCAAATGTTTATACGATTTACTTGAGATTTTAATAAAGCGAGGTCGACAACCCACTCGACTAATATGAGAAAAGCTCTCTCAGGGGGTCTGCTCCCTAGTAGGAGAAATGAGACGAGCCTTACAAAATATGTAGCAAATGGCGAACTTGTTCGCGTTGCAAAAAATTGAATGGAAGTTAACGGAGCGCAAAATATTTGACATGATAATAATTGTCTCGATTGAAGGAACAATAGATTTTTTTTTTTTTGACGTATGAACCCGTAACCGTTACCCGCTAGTGGAGCCCTGACCATCCTGAATGCCCGACTACTGTGAATGCGCATTGGATAAACCCCGCAAACCACAAAGGGGAGGATCATTACCATTTCGACTAAAATTGTTAAAAAAAAATGTAAAATAGAACCAAATAAGAATCAATTGATTGATAACAACCCTATCGATCAAAAGGCAACATATGATAAAATGTGCTAGAATTAGAAGAAACCTAACCAAATCGCAAATTACACGCGTTCGAAGATCATCGAGGTCTAATTTACCTCTAATATAACGTGAAGGAAAAATGTATAAAATCAAATTTCTAGCCAAATCTCTGTCCCTTTTGTTTCTCTTGCTAAATATTTTCTTTCTAACTCTAACTTGATCATCGGAGTGCGAATGGTGATCAAATCATCTCCTCGCACGGCTACCTTTGTAAGATGATGGTTCTTTGTACGGACAACACCTACGAATAAGTTGGTAAAGGAAGGAAGAGGACGAGGGGAAAGTTAATGTTTTTACCACATTTTACTTTATGGGCGTGTTCGGTATATATTAAAATCGGATTAAAAGATGATTAGTCGTTATTATTGACTTTTATGAGACGAGTGAGACCTAATAACGATTATATTTTTAATTTTAATTAAATTTTGAGCTGTACCAAACAAGCTCTATATGTAAACTTGGACTAATTGATTAAAGAATGAGTATTTATTTGCTTTCTTTAATCAATCTTTTTGGAAAAGATCCCTGATATTTCTCTAAATTAAATTGTTCTCCCCAAAGTTTAGTGTCCTAACAATTTTCCATAACAAGACAATAGAGAATGTTCTTTGAACAAGACATTCATAAAAATAGTATATATTGAGAAGTCTAATTGTTAATGTATAAATCTGCTGAACAAAATACCAAAATGGTAAAATACTCCTGCTATAAGTGAGATTATTTACCATAATAAACAAAAAACTTAGGGCCTGTTTGATAGCTCATTATTTTTCATAGAAAATGGAATTGAAATTTCAATTCCCATATTTGCCATATTTGATAGCCAAAAATTTTCATGAAAAATGTTTTCCTCCCACCCACCACGTATCCCATTTTCCCATGATTTTGTAGAATTGGTTTTCCTACCAATGTAGTGAGAAAATGGTTTCCAGCTCTCTCTCTCTCTCTCTCTCTCCTCTCTCTCTCTCTCTCTGGCAATGAAAACAAATTTTATGGACAATTATAAAAATAAAAAAAAAATCCCTTTAATGTACAATTTCAATGAAAAACAAAACAAAACGAATACCAAAAGACCCAAAATTTCAA